>CAJQZN010031266.1:0-11025 GCA_907164685.1 Colias eurytheme | reverse complement strand
AACCATTTCTAATTTATTTTTGTAAATGTCATAGAAGGGATTCCATACAATACATATTATACCGAATCTTTAAATAGTCAAAAGTCATGAAACGATTGAATTCATTCCCAATTATTTGTTCGACGATCATGAAAATCGTACGTTAAATAAATACGTATTTTAAAAGCAATTCCGTCGATAACAAGCAAACATTTTTGTAAATGAAATAAAATATTATATGAGCAAAATTTATCTATGTATACTAATATTATAAAGCTGAAAAGTTTGTTTGTTTGTTTGTTTGAACGCACTAATCTCGGGAACTACTGGTCCGATTTGAAAAATTCTTTCGGTGTTAGATAGTCCATTTATCGAGGAAGGTTATAGGCTATATTTCATCACGCTACGGGAACAGGAGTGGAGCCACGGGGGTGAAACCGCGCGGAGCAGCTAGTCTAAAATACAAATTAAACATGCGAACATGTTTCAACAACAGCTATATTTTATACGTTACCTCTACACAATATTTTTCGGAATTTTTCATACATTTATTGCACACAGCATTGCAGCGGGACAAAGAAAGACATCTTTAACTAACACAGAGTTGAATTTTTAAATAAACTTATATTTCACTATGAGAAATCTCTGTGACTTCCTTAAATATCTCTTTTTGTGATCTCCCGAGATATTCTTACGACTCATTTTGAATTCTGCAAAGCTCCCAGTCTCGGGACATTTTTTATTTATACACTAGGTACGAGAATACTTTGAAATGGTCACTGGTAATTGTAGAGAGGTGAATTTGCTATTCTTAGGAAAAATCGCTTTATTGTTGGAAATGTTAGTGCATTCAGCCTTTCAACGCGCTATGAATTCAGAAATTATCGAGTGTCATTATTTATTTTATGGAGTTTTGCTTGATAACCGTTTTTATAGGATTAAGTTAAAATAATATACGTAATATACGTTTAAAATACACATTGTCTATTACAATATAATTTAAAAATAGGTGCATTTAAAGCACTAATAATATACAGGACTGATTTTAAAAATTATTATTTCATCGTAAGATGTGTACTATGTGTAGGTGATCTTTGTGTGCTATAGAGAGATGGTATGGTCTATTATATTATGTACCACGGGCAAACACAGAACGGACCATAGCTATGCATAAAAGTAGTTTTCTACAATATAGCAAGGCGACAATTCTATAATACCACACAACATTTTACATTTGAATAAGCTTCGTATTCCATTGTACAGTAAAGTGGTGTCATTTTTTAAAGCGGCAACTCTCAATAGGGTACGCTTAGCCCAAATTACCCCAATTAAGTATTTGCGATACAAAACGTAAACATTACAACGAACAAACACTTTCTTATTTTACCACTAATGGCGACCAGGATCGATGGCTGGTTGAATTTTCTTCAGCAATTTCGGTTGTATTTAACTTTTTTTCGGGCTTATTTACTGTGCTTTGCCATTTTTATTATGTATATTTTATTTAAAATGTTATAAAGTATATTAAATTATTTTCAAGCCCTTATTTTTCGATATGACTGAACAAATTTTAATGAAATTCATACTTATTTGCGTAGTCGATAAATCCTAAAAAATATATTTTTATAATTTTAAAAAGGTTGTCTATTTAGAAATTAAACATTTTAACGGATTTTAAACGCGATTTATATTATACTAGCTGCTCCGCGCGGTTTCACCCCCGTGGCTCCACTCCTGTTGGTCGTAGCGTGATGATACATAGCTTATATAAATATATAACCTTCCTCGATAAAGGAGCTATCTAACACCGAAAGAATTTTTCAAATCGGACCAGTATTTCCCGATATTAGCGCGTTCAAACAAACTAACTCGTCGGCTTTAAAATATTAGTATAGACTATACCGTCGTTTCGCACACTTTTCAGCAAGCGTGGTCACGAGTCATTAATCTCTAAATGTATACCTAATACACTCACGTAAAATCAAACACTAGAAACGGTTATCAAATTCATATAAAGTCAAGCTTCTAACTCAACACGCCCTAACATAACAAATTCTTCCTCAGCTAAAACACGTGGCCTTTCAAAGCACGTGGCTTCGTCATAATACGTTTAAAAGGTAGTCTTTTAAAGGCATGCCTTTAAATAAATGTATGGAATTTTTCAGCACACGTTACTACATTGCGACGGCCGCAGAATTTAAAGTTAAATAAATTTTTACTTTAAAGTTCGTATGTTTTTGATATCAGATCGAACTATTTACCAAAATCAACGCTATTCATATGCATTCAGTAACTCCATTGTTTTCAATTCATATATTCGGAGTTGTAATTCCTCCACATATGAATTTAATATCCACGTCTATAATTTTTCTTCTTATTAAAAGTTCGTTACTAACACATTTATCGCTTAGCATTTTATTACATTCATATTTCTTGTGATTCCTTCAATGTTTCGTTTCTTATTCAAAACGTTCCAATAATTCACTTTTTATTGTTCCTACGTGATTTAGTTCAATTGTTATCATTTCATCCCTTTCCCGATTCATAATTTCTGAGATGAGAAGGGATGCTTTTTCAGGCCGATTTCTATTTTAATATTTTTCCTTCGAATGGAGATATTGTTTTTATAAGATCCTGCGGAAGGGCAATACTTATAAAATATACGGTATTGATAAGCCTGTTTTCCTTTTAAATTCACCTATTATATAACATTAAAAATAAATTAAGGTTACGCAAGTATTTCAAAATTGGAAAGATTTTAGTTTTTCACCAAGGAAATAGTTTTTAATACCAGTTAAGTGTACAGTTCACATTGGATGTATACCCTCTACTCCTTATTGGTCTTCTATCTTCATCTTCTACGCCTAATTAGTACATATTTATATTCCCTTCTACGTATTTATTAAAAAAACTTTAAACCTATAATAAGCCTATAATAAATAGGAAATAGAACAATAATTTTGTGTAAAGTTAAGGCCACGTTCCATCGATACAGTATCAGACAATGTATCATACTGGTTTATGTTCTAGAAAACTTTTGATAGATGGTGTGAAGTTTCCATATTGACACTCAAAACTAAAAGGGTATAAATTCAGTAGTTGAACTGTATTTCATTTTGGCCAGCAAGCAGCTGTCGTACGATACGAATGATTTTTTATCAACATATTGATGAGACACTCACTATTTTTTGATAGACATCAAAATTTTAATCTGAAACTATGATTTTAAGAGCTCATAAAAACTTAGTCATATATCACCGAAAAATCTAGATCGGTGACAAGTACACAAAAATTTTGAATCAAAGAAAATGTTTTTCACACCTTTACTTATATATTACTAGCGGTCCGCCCCGGCTTCGCCCGTGGTACATATGAAAAATAGATGTTGGCCGATTCTCAGACTTACCCGATATGCACAGAAAATTTCATGACAATCGGTCCACCCGTTTCGGAGGAGTATGCAGACTAACATTGTGACACGAGAATTTTATATATAAGATTTTCCACCCAAGAACGAAACCACAGACAAAAACATATTATATTTTATAATAATATGTTAGTGATAATCTACATAATACACAACATTTGTCAATAAAATCTTCAACGCGGATAAACATTAGCCAAGTTTAAGTAAGATTTATGAAATTTGTCAAACAAATTAAAGTTGCCAAGTCTCAATTAGCTTAAGTTTACGATATTTGTTTGTAAGTGGTGTTAAATTTTACAACAGTTAGCGAAAGGGGACATAAATTATGTTTCTTACTTGTACTTGGCTTGAATATTTTAATACATCTAGATTTGTCCCGAATGTCATTGACTTTGCAGCCTTGGACAAGCACTTGGTAGTTTAGGATCCTAATTTAAAACCTAACAATATGCATATTAAAGATACCTAATGTATCAACAAACTAAAATGCTAAAAATGATATGCTTAGACCAAGAGGCTTAGTATAGAAATTAGGAAATTTTGAAACTTTCGTCATACTTATATCGAAAAATGAAAAGAAATAGTAAGAATTAATGTCCCTTTAAAAATATGATACAGTAGTCATTTCTGGTTACAATATAATAAAATAGTAAAAGAAAAATGAAAAATTGGAAAAAATGTACATTATAGTTTAAATAAAAGTACTTTTCCTTCTCTTAATTTCGATCTTGGATTTCAATAGCCAGCAGGCAAAGCAATACCAAACAGCTAGTCTACTCTGAGAGGCTTATGTACATGTAAAGTGCGTGAATAATTGACGTGTTAGTCTGTTAACACTTGTTGGTGACGTAAGGTTATAGCTTACATCTTGTTCAACGATCACTAAATTAATCTGAAACTTGATATCGTTAAAACAAGTTGTGCAAGTTCTTTAGATACTAAATACGCGGTTTCACCTGCAGATAAAACCTTGGGAAAAATCTTTCATTATATTTCTATTGAAAAATCTATTAGTTAGGGGTTTTCAGATTCAACTCTTTATTGAAAATATAAGCCAAGACAAGACGAGAGTGGTAGAGAAACATTACTTCATGATATTGCATGTAGACACGTACATACATACAAACTTTCATACCCACATCAATTCCAACATAGGTAAATGCATTAATTTCTGTAGAAATCCTTGTCTTAATAATTAATTCTTGTGTATTTTTAATAATAAACACATTAAATTAACAACTGCCGCTTTTTAAAGTTGGTTAAACACAAAACAACAATTCATTACACTCAAATAGACATTTAAAAAGCGTGTTTTTAAAACATCCATCATTCATGAAAAGAATACTCCTTAAATAATTAATGTATTTTTACCCGTCTCATAAAGCAGCGGAATTCAACATTTTATGATGTAAGTATTCATATTTTGACGATTCATTTGCATGTGATATGAGGAATTATTAGTAACGTTGGTTTGATTAAAAACAAAGACGTTCTTTAAGGAAGATGGTTTAATAATAACAATTTTGAAATACCATACAATTTATTTTACGTCCAATGTTCACCAGATATAAATAAGACCATGACTCTGATGATCCTGTGAATGTTGTGAAGATTAGCTATTAAATTCTATTTTAGTGTGAACACGCCCTTAGATCAACACTATGAACGTGCCCTTATCAACAGTGTGAACCATCCCTTACAATTTACGAAACACAGCTCCGAATGATTTGAATTTAGAACGAACAATCCGAACACACAATAAAGATGTAAGATCCGCCAAAAGAGGTTTTATTTCGAGCCGTTAATTTTTGTTTCGGCCAAACCGAAGTGTCGCACTGCGGCCGCCATTCCTCCTGTTTTGCTTAAGTCCCGCTTCCGATAAGGCTTAATATTCAAATTAAGCTAGAACCTAGTTTAAGAGCTGTACCTTTGTATCGATGTAAAATTGTTTTTGTACTGTTTGGAAAAGTATGTTTTTTTTTTATTTCTTTAAGATTTTTTATTATATGAATGACAAAGATGAGAATGAAATTTCTTCAAATGACCGATCATTGTATTATATAGTTTATTCATATTAGTTATGAAAATGTAGTACCTAAACTTCTTATGAAATGATGTAGAGACTGTATGTCTGCATACAGTCTCTACATCATTTGTTAAATTATATTTAATACGATATTTAGAAATTATATTTACCATGATAATCGCTATCGTTTACAGAAACTTGAATATGTCTTAACAATATCACCAATATCTTGGTAATAAAAATATGAAATATTTAAATATAAATTTTAATCAACCGTCGTCATTTTAACTACTAAGAGACACGTCAAAAATGAACCATCCGTAAGCAAATAGTTTTACATTATCAGAATGAGACATTAACGCGTTTTACAGTGAAATTTAAATTTTAAAATAAAGTATGCAAAACATATTTTTAAAAGCGGTTCTTAAGTCAAGTTGGAAGTTACATGACGCTGTCACGCCGGGGAAGGAGGGGCTTAACTTAGTTCGAACATAGCTTATTTTGAAACTAGTGCACTAAGAATCACTCTAGACTTTTTCGCAGGACCCAATTTAAAAATGTTCTGCGACTTGCCGTTCATTTATGTCGGTTTTCAAAGGAGCGTATTATGTCAAATTAAGTTAATTTAAAGTTCTTGTGTGGTATTTCTTTTCTTTTGGGTTATTGTGTAATTATTTTATTACCTTAAAGAGAATGAACTGGGATTAAGCACTTCATAATTGGAATAGATTTTGATATCTTAATAAATTAAAAACAATTATGTATACACTCGATGCCACTTAAAACTTAACTAAATAAAATGTCTTATGTAACCCGAAAAATAATTATGAAGATTATAATCCAGACACTTTCTGTGCAATATTTCATCCATGTCGTTCAATCGTTTCGGCGTGATTGAGCAAATATCCAAAAATATGATACAAAATATCGACAAAATTACTTGTAATACAAATGTATCAATATAATATGCCATTGCGATATGTGAATGGGAATATTCTGAAATACGTGTGCGAAGACGACCCATTCCGTTTTTAATCATAGTCGGAATAGGCACTCATTCTACAAGAGTGAAGTCTGTACAGACTACAGATATACATTTTTATATGCGATTTGAAATTGTTATTTATAAACTTCTCTGGGTGTGTAAAGTAGGTAGTTTTAAAGATCTAAACAGTCATACAGACAGCGGGAAGCGAAGGTTTTCCTCTGGTTTTGTTCGTCGGGAATCACGCAAAATAAAAGAGAGTGCATTTTTGCATTTAAATTTACCTTTCCAAAACTACTCAACAGTTTCAATTTTATCAGCCTTTCACTAGATACGCTATGTATCATAATACATCTCTTTACGCTATGTACTATGTACCATAAATTAATACTATAAAGATTTAGAAAAGCTAAATAAAAATGATTGTAAAAATGCTTCTTAGCTCTTAAGCTATGTCGTTCTAGCTAAGCCATTATGTTGGTATTATGGAGCATTAAGTTTTTACACGTGTAGCAATGTAGTTATCATATTATCCTATTTACATAGTTCTAGTGTTCTTTTTTCATATAGTTTAAAGATATAGGGATTAGTATAATGTTATTAGGAAAACTAGACTTTGTTATGTACGACTACGATTTTGTTATGTAATACTTGGGGCAGAAAGGTTCTGGAATGGAGGCCACGAACGGGAAGACGCAGCGTGGGACGACCTCCCACAAGATGGACAGACGACCTGGTCCGAGTGGCAGGGAGCCGCTGGTTGCAGGCCGCCGCTGGTGGCAGGCCGCCGCGGTGACCGGTCGTACTGGAAATCCTTGAGGGAGGCCTTTGTCCAGCAGTGGACGTCCCACGGCTGATAAGAAGAAGAAGAAGAAGAAGACTTTCGAAAAAATGTTTCTATGAGGTTTTGGTTATAATAAATTATATCCAGATTCAGCCATATTGCCATGATTTATGCATCGATCACTCTTAAATTCTTTTTTCTTAACGTACACAAGAAAACATTCGATATTAGGTATTTATTAAGCTATTGCATAGCTTCTATCGCGAGCCTTGAGCGCGGGGACCGAATCGAGAAATTCCGTAACGAAAAAACCTCACGCTCCCCACTCCAACGGGCTCGAGGGTGTGGCTTGAAGGCATGCTATGCAATAGCTTTACCGCGGCAGTCCCCGAGTGCCACACGTCTTTTTTTTATTCTAAAATGTGAATTACGATTATTTGCTTTTATTTATTTTTCCTTACGTAATTTAATACGCTATCTTGAAAATTGCAGAACTCAACTTTCAAGGCAACTCATGCTATTTCTGTTCGAGTCAACGGAATTTCCATCTATCTCCAATTTTAAAAAGCGTGCTCCCTCGGGTGTCCTGTCACTGATGAGCGCTACAGCCGCTGCACGCTATGTCTATACCGGATGATACAGCGCTGTACCCACGTCTACTATTGTATGCGTCGATTTGTACAGCGCTGTTTCGCTTTAGTTTCATTTGCATTGTAAATGCTACCCTTTCTCTTGTGTATTGAGCGTAGATGTGAGACGGCGAATGAAATAATTTGTTACCGTTTTATTTGTTAGCTACACTTATATAAATTGGTACTGAATTTAAATTGTAGGTACTTAGTATGCATTTATACCGTTTTCCCATTCAATTGAAATTGATTACTATTAAAAAGAACACGTTTAAGAAATATTTTCGTGAACGTTAGTATAAGCTTTATATTACCTGTGGCGATGTTTATTTTTAAGATTTGAATTACAGATTATAAAAATAACATCATTAGACAGCGACATTTCGAATCTGTGAACGTTAAATAAAATTGCCTATTCATAAGCACTCTAAAAGTTTACCTGAGTAAAAAAGTTTTTATATTTGAGTTAATGTTGATCGTGAATCAAATCTACGCAAGTATATCATTGAAATATGATTTCCATGATATAATTGCGTTACTTTTAATGTAAATTCATAATAGACTAATATTATTCTATGATGAATTTACATTATAAGTAACATATCTAAAGTATATCCAAAAATATTCTTATCATTGCTATACTTAAATATAAATTATTCTGTTTAAGAGAAATGTAATTGCTTCTTTATTTAATCAGCTATTCCCTAGAAAAATATCACTTACAATATGTTCAATCATTATAGTCTCTACCCTCTACATAATCAAACTCAAACGTTCTTTTTCATATACTAATTTCTATAGTTACCTCCTACCGGCATCTGAAGACGCAATCTTCAGGGACGAATAAAACTACAATTCACTTATTACTCAATGTATTTTTCTAATTTGTATAACAATTTGGACATAGCAAGTTATAAATCCACTTAACACCCAGACACAGAGCAAACATCTATGTTCATCACACAAATATTTGCCCTGGGTGGGAATCGAACCCACAACCTCTGGCTTGGAAGACAGGGTCACTACTAACCAAGCCAACCGGTCAGTTAAATAATAATTAATTAATGTTATATCTCTCTACTTTCAAGCTTACCATTCTTCGGCGCCATTGAGATCGCAGCACCCAGTACCGCGGACACGATTAGCTGACACAACGTCAGCCGCATGGTGACTAGAATCACATCACACACAACATCACAACACTATTCACGCTTCTATCACGGCACTCCTTAGCACAACACTAGCGTCCGTGACATTTTGTATGTGGAACTAAATTCTCATTATGATCGCATTTTTTTTATTTATTATCTGTTAATATGAGATGGCTAAAAGTGGTTGCGTGGCGTCACTGTGTCACAATTTCTTATGGCGCGTCATCTGAAACAAGAAAAGTTTATTTGAGTCATATTTTCTTTAAAGCTCATTGAAAATACGTGAAAAAGAAAAAAAGTAGAGCTGAGCACACACATAGACGGTAACATGAAATAAAATAAATGATTGTTTTTATCCCAAAATCCCACGAGAACGGGAACTATCCGGTTTCATTAGACTTCGTGAGCGAAGCTGCGGATAAAAAACTAGTTATTCATTTATAAAATTTATAAAGGGAATGCTACTGTGTATCGTGTGATGAGTGAAGGAGATTCACCCTTCCCAGTCAATTCTCGTTATCATATTATTAATCCATACTAATATTATAAAGCTGAAGATTTTGTTTGTTTGTTTATTTGAACACGCAAATCTCGGAAACTACTGGTCCGATTTTAAAAATTATTTCGGTGTTAGATAGCCCATTTATCGAGGAAGGCTATAGGCTGTATCGCTAAAACCAACAGGAGCGGAGCACGGCGGGTAAAACCGCGAACCGCGGGATAATACCATATTTCTAATACAATATTTTAATACCCCTTTATCTCTACAGGCTCTACCTCTACAAAATCTTCATGGTAATGATCGTCTAGCATCAGGCGAGCCAGTTGCATAGTTGTCTGCTCTGACTTTAAAAAAAATATGTATCAATGGTTGAATCGCGAAATGCCCTAAACGAAATTTTTACGATGTAGGTAGTATATACGGTTATGTTATGCTATGTTTATCTACTTATATTATAAACAGGAATTTTTGATTAATAAAATTCGTTCACTTATCAAAAATTTCCAGCTTAGTGATTGTATTAGATATCTAATTATTACCGAGTAGAATAGTATATTTCTTATTTCTGGAAACCCAGATGAAGCCTGGACAAGCGGCTTGTAATTTGCTACCATCATAGCAACGCAGATATAGTCAAATGGAATTGTTTCGTAGTATAATAGAAACAGCTTATGCTAATTAACCATGTTAATCCTAGTTTTTAATTTAAATGTATAAACGTACTTAATTAAAATTAATTGAAGGTCGTGCGGTTTTACCGCTCAAAATTGAAAATGAAATTATAATTCAAAATTCAATTTGGCTGTCTAAAATTCAATGAGCTCTACTAATGTAACAATCACGTACGTGCTTTATAATAATGCACCCCGAATACCTAATTATAATTAACTTTGTTACATGTCGATTTCATTAACCATGGCAGGCAATTTGGCATTTGAAAAAACAACATGGCCGACGGACTTGACTTGGCGGGAGCGTAAATAAATACAGTGAAACTTGGTTAAGTGGGACCTGGATAAGTGAGAAACCTCCATAACTGGAACTCATGCTGAGGTCCCAACACTTTAGCACTGAATTACCTCTGTTAGTGGGACGAGCTAAACCTCTATATCTGGGATTTGTTCTTTCGATTTATCATCATAGTTACCTCTATAACAGAGACAGCAAGTAAATTTTACATGCATAATCCTCTGTAACTAAGATAACATTGTTTGTTTACTCATTCTTATTCAACCCACAAATTCCACACGTAATTCCAAGTACGTAAGTACAAATTTTGAGCTTCAATTACCTTCAGTTTTAGTTTCGCTTTACTATCATACAGATGTTTTTTTGAAAAATGTCAAAACGAAAGCTACAATCGTTATCACCCCTCTGTAAATGAGACAGATATTTATTTATACCTGTATATCTGAGACACTGGGTAAGTGGTATACCTCTATAAGTGAAACGACATTACAGGTCCCTTGATGTCTCACTTAACCAGGTTTCACTGTAGTACATTGTCGATGTCAGATTTGGAATTCGAAAATTCGAATTTCA
>CAJQZN010031264.1:980-19320 GCA_907164685.1 Colias eurytheme | reverse complement strand
GTTATCTAAATAACTAATTTTGGTGATTTAAATCCTCTAATAGTTGGCTTGAATATTGTTCTAAGGTATCATAAACTAAATTTTACTACGGTAAAGATAATAGTTAGGTATATAACTAAAAAGATGTATGGAGAACTTGTAATTAATTTTTTATCTAAATAAGTGCTTATACCATGATTCCCTCAACGTTACTTGAGTTAGGTAGAAAACTAAGTGAAATTTAAAATATATATTTTTATATAGGTACCATAATATCTAAAGTTAATCTTATATATAAAAATGAATCGCAAAATGTGTTGGTAAGCGCATAACTCGAGAACGGCTGAACCGATTTCGATAATTCTTTTTTTATTATAATATTCCTTGAAGTACGAGGATGGTTCTTAAAATCAAACTCAAACATTTATTAGACTTCTTCTAGAAGCACTTTTGAAACGTCATTAAGTACATATTTTTAACATTTACCACCGATTCGGAAGGACTCCTTATGTAGAGAAAACGTAAATATTATGTACCACGGGCGAAGCCGGGGCGGACCGCTAGTACATAAATAAAAAGCTTCACTCGACTCTACATCCTAAATAATATACATATTGCTCCTTTTACTTTGTTTTTATTTACAGTCTTCTAAGGTGTTAGTTATTTTCATTTTACGAAGTTACATTTCTCAAAGTTTATGTAAAAATGAGCCATGGTACTATAAATTGCATCAATAATACCATACCATAAAATAATAAATTATACATTCAAAACACCCTGAACCGTTCCAATTAGCTTAAATAAAGTGAAGTGTAAATTTATCTTTAAAATACAGGCATTTAACTTGACCCAAAGCTTATCCATCTTCAAAAACAATCTACTGAAAGCAAAATTAATTTGGCGATATAAATCAAGTCAATGATAAAATACGGGGTGTGGTTGTTTATGTCCTGTTGCCATGCGGAAATTGAATTAGTTTTTGATAGAAATGCTTTGTAAACGGAATATTGTTGTGTTATTGTTACTTGGGGCTTCATGTATTGCGTGATGTCATGTGTGTTTTTTTTATAATTGGGGTTTCGGTAGGATATGTACCTAATACATCTATGCTAATATTATAAAGCTGAAGAGTTTATTTGTTTGAACGTGCTAATCTGAATAACTACTGGTTCGATTTGAAAAATCTTTCAGTTTTGGATAGCCCATTTATCGAGGAAGGCTATCATCACGCTAATACCAACAGAAGCGGAGCCACGGGGGTGAAACCGCGGAGCTCAGCTAGTAATAATATATACGCAATTATTTATGATATGTTATTTATATTATGTATAATGACCTACTACATAAAAATGTAAATATTATCTAAAATTTAAAAGATGATTCTTCATAAAAATTTCGTCCTTTAATATGCTGAAAATGTTCGAACTCATATGGATTTTGTAAAACAAATGACCGCTTTCAAGTATGTTACAAGAAGAGATGCAAATATAGTTTTAAATGCGCTTGAAAAGGACGAAAATAGAAAAATGTAACCTTCTGAAGCGCTTTCAAGAAACGTTAAACTTAAAATCTCACGTTCAATGCATCTCAACAACGACATCGCACTTGACCCACCCGCATTGAATGTTTCAGTCAAAACCACCCGAATTTCGTTCGTCTACGTTCTTGTATTTTATTATTTAACAATAATGTAACACTTAAATGCTTATGTAATATGTAACATGTTATTTGTCCATACAAACGGATGGAGGCATAAATGTTTAAGCGTTTATAGGTTAAGTTAATAAATTGATGTTTATAACTCAAAACAAGCGAAAACTAGATTAAAACTCTTGTTTGTTTTTTATGTTTAACGGTGCGAGATTCACTTCTCAGACACAAATTAATTATGTCTGTATATATCTTGTACGCCCACGCTATAAAACGACGTATAAAAATAGCCGATACTTTATCAAGCCTAAAATATACAGAGCGTTTAGCCGTGAAATTTTTGTAAGGGCTTATGGACAGCTTGATGCTAGATACCCGCAGAAATTTACGACCTGATAAACCGTCACCATTTAACCTAGATCCCTTTGGAGCGGCGGGGCTCGTTCGTTTTATTTCTTTCATGTACAAAGAATGTCGGGCCGAGGGGTCAACGTTGGCTGGTCATTGTAGACTTGTCTGTTAAATGGATTACCCCGATTAACTATGAGCGATCTCTGACCCGTATAGGCTGACGCATGATTAGCCCTAAGCTTGGATTAAATGTGTTGCCTTTGTCGCTTTTTATAAAAATGTTGTTTTTTTTTCGGCTACGTAACGGTACTGTAATAAATTCTCTGATAGCATGTAATAAAATGATAATTTGAGGCGTGGGTGAAATATCTTGCTTTTGCTTTATGTCAGAAAAATAAGTGGCCTTTGCGTAATTATAGTGTAACAATACATGTTTTACGAATATCTCTAATTGTATTCGCTTTAATCTTTATGAAAATATCTACAATTAAGTACAATGTAGCAAAGAAAAAATAATTTTCCTTTCTGAGAAATAATATTAAATTACGTTTTTAATTCAAACAGCGAGATTTATTTAAATCACCCTCAGAGCAGTATCATCACGGACGGGAAAATAATTATTTAAACAAAAAAATGGATATTATAATAACATGATTATATTCCCATCTTACTTATATTAAAGTATAATATTCAGAAAAGATATTTTGACAATAGATAACAGATTTAAGGCTTAAAACTCAAAGTTTCTGGATTCGATTAGCGTTTTAGTTAGAGGTAAAGTCCTTGAACCGGCCTTTAAGCCCGGATATATTATGTTTGTGGATAAATGCTGAATTTCTTACACCCTCAATATTGGTAGAAACTCCATATGTTTTTGTAGATTTTTAAACGAAATTGGAAATCATTTCGATCGATATAGAGATATATAGAACACAGTGAAGATAGAAATTTGGATATTTCTGTCATACATGCCATACTGCTCTCAATCTGCTACAATTGAAACATCGATTCTATCCTGGAGTAGGTAACTTCCCAGCACAGCACTGACCCAATTCTACCTCTACATACATAATGTTTTATAATTCAGTACTAAATATAGTCTAAAGTACACCCACAACTCGAAACTACAGAGCGTACTGCAAAATGTAACAGTGAATTCACATAAGAGGCTAAGCATCAAACTCTAAGTCAATTTGAAGAACAAACACCATTTGTCTTCCTAGACAAACGACTAATGTAACTTGCCAAAGTTTTATGTGCTTTTACGTTTGAGGGCGGACTTTTTAGTTTTGTAACGGAAATTCTGTGTTAGGAATAGGGCTGATGATTGAACGCATACGAGAAATATATGTAGCATTTGTTTTTTTTGTTTGCCTGTTTGCTTTCTGTGTTTTTTTTAATAAAACTTTTTTAGGCACGTTGAGAGTCAAGTTTCAAGGCCAGGCAATACCGTCACGTCATGGACAACGAAATAAAGCGACGATTTTGCTATCTTTGAATCTTGCCAAAGAATTTTCACGTCTGACACTTGTGCTCGGCACACACGCTCTTTTTGTTATTATTTTAATTCTATGTTTTCGTTTTCGGTTTGTTCTGCCTTTGTTGCCTCTTTATCTATCCAGTAAAATTAAAAAATAAATCACGAGAAACATGGTTTATTGTGTATTCTTTTTTGTTTGCAGAAGCTATCCTATAATATTATGTTTTCTACATTATTGTTTTTTTTTCTTTATCATAAACTTAAAAGGTAAAAATTTCAACTCCTTCCTAAAGTAATTCACAAGGTAATTGCGTATATAATATAACTCCCAAAGTTCCCCTGAGATAATATTCCGCCATAATATTCTGTAGGTAGGGAAGGAAGGTAGTTTATTTACTGTATTAGCGTACATGCAAATTGGTTGCATAATAATTAACGCAATATTCACAGGCTTCTTTAGGTATATGTGAGTGAGTGTGAGAAAATTGTGCTATCTACATTATTTATAACTTACTAGCTGCGCCCCGCGGTTTCACCCACGTGGCTCCGCTTCTGTTAATCTTAGCGTGATGATAATAATATAATATAGCATAATAGCCTTCCTCGATAAATGGGCTATCCAACACAGAAATAATTTTTCAAATCGGACCAGTAGTTCTTGAGATTAGCGCGTTCAAAAAAACAAACAAACTCTTCAGCTTTATAATATTAGTATAGATTAAACTATCTTTAATACTGCAACATAGAATTCTTTTGCCATAGTAGCGGTGTGTTCTTATTCCTTAATTAAAGAAAAAATAATTAAACATTTTATAACACCAGGTCCACCTGGTGTTATAAAATGTTTGAAAAAAAAAAGACTTCCAAGTCAGTGTTCCATATTTCAATATTTATGGCATCGTTTACTCATCGTTTTTTTATACCTTTAAGTTAATACATTAATAACAAAATAATGAAAAGTGATGTCTTCCATCTCATAATAAAAGAAAGTTGGCAATTCAGTAAATTATTGATTAATTAAATATTTTTTGGTTCTGTTCGGTACTAATAATACATTTTACTGGGGATGAAAGCTTGCCTTTATAGTTGTTCACCTGAAATAAAAGGTAAGTATAAGGATGGGAAACAAAGTATCGATGATAGAAAATATATTCAAGAATATTAAAACATCGATATCATCTATTTATAGAAAAGGAAAAATTATAACAGAATATATTACTTTTACTATAAATAATAAGATACTTATGTCTGAAATTAATTTCACATATAGCAATCTGTGAATAAAACATTCAAAACATACTGACCTAATTTGAAAATCACAATTTCATTTTACGCTATTGGTTTTGCATGCTAGCTAATTTATGCAGAAATTATTAAATTACTGACTTATATTTTTAATGAGCACACAATTTTATGTATGTGATTATTTTATATTATTAATATGTAAATAAGAATAAAATGTAGGATTTAATGCAATGCCATCTTTCAAGACGAAAATTTTTATGATGGCAACTTGACCAATGCAAATAAACACCTATTAGGAATGGAATCATAAGACTTTCTAACTACGTCTACATTTTAGCTGTAAATGATTTCATTTTTAAAATTTAAACAAATAATTAATGTTTAATGGAATGATCACATAGAATGAAACAAGGAGCACAGGCGATCGAAAATTCTAACCATAATACGGCGTTGACGTGTCTCGTATAATTATCGACATCCGTGCACATCCCTAGCTAAAAGGGGCTAAAAGCAAAACAGTAAAGCGCGACTAATACAATTAGTGTTGTATTTCAGTACGCACAGCGCACTGGGTCGGCACACTCACTGATTTCATTCCAATTATTTACTCTTGATTAGTTTTGTGTCACATCCCTTGTCCATAATAGAACAGCTACCGGGTAAAAGTAGACGCAGGTAGCGGTAATCTAGATATTTTATTAATACTTTCTTTACTTAAATGTACACACTCTCAAGCTTGTTTGATTTTCTTTGTTGATTTTGAATATATTCTTCTTATTTTTTGCGTTGTAGTTACACAAAAAAGTCATCAGTTATCTGAAAATGTTTCTATTTATATTACATACAAACGGATACCTATTAGGTAAATAATATCAAAAAAGGCTATATATTTTATTTACAACTGAACCTTTTAGGCTGTCGGAAAATCAGTATTAACAACCAATTTTTGAATAACGTACATCAGGAAAATAATCCATCAAAACTGTTTAACTTATTGAATCCGTCCAAATGGTTTTTATCGAGATTGGAATCATAAAAATTATCTTCGCAGTTTCTAACGTCGACCCTTTATTTCGGGGGCAATCCATTAGTGAAATGGCTTCTCTTATCAACTCATAAATTTAGGAGGTATCCAGCTAGGAGACGTCAGCCGTGTGATGCATTGAAAGCGTTGTTATGGCTGTTGAATTCATTAATAGGGGAGTACACACTACCGTTTAGAATTTAGAGTGTGATGAAAGTGAAAGTGTGGTGGAAGTAAGAACGTGTGTACTAGCTTAGAGTAAGATGCTTTCTGAAGTAACCTAGAAAGGTAGAAAGATTTTGCGAAGGTAAATAAATTTTTTACTTGTTGGACTTTTAAAATTTTTTCATATCTCATAGAATAAAGAGTATAGGTATTAGGTAGTATTTATTATGTAAAGTATTAAATACTAGCGGTCCGCCCCGGCTTCGCCCGTGGTACATATTTACGTTTTCTCTACATAAGAACCATCCTCGTACTTCAAGGAATATAAGAAAAAAAGAATTATCGAAATGGGTTCAGCCGTTCTCGAGTTATGCGCTTACCAACACATTTTGCGATTCATTTTTATATATAAAAGATAATTTCATTTTATTCAAATAATACAAAAATATTAAATTTTATACCTACAGACGGATTTTAAAGAAATAAACACACATCCACTCCTACAATATTAAACCCTTTTCCAAAAATCAACATAAAAGGTATATATATTTTTGCATAAATATTTACGTTGATTAAAAGTACTGACGATTTTATTACATCGGGCAAGTGCACGGACCATAAATTGCGTAAATGGACAGATTTATATCGCAGTGTTTATGTTCGGGTCGAGGAAACATACTATTAAATGAATTGTGATGACGCTTGAATTTTGAATATTATAGGTTTTCCTATATACTATTAACATATGTTCGCGTTAAACTCAAAAATATTAAACCGATTTTGATTCTGTTTTTACGAATGGATAGCGTGATTCTCGAGGAATGTTTTATTATATTATTATAACTTGATAAATTTAAAATAGCGCAAGGCAGAGGGCGGAAAGTGTTATAATTGTATATATTATTATAACTGTGTTCAGGAAAGTATAGACTTTCCTGAACACAGAAATACAAAAAAAAATAATTTTAACATTTATAAACCAAATAAGAATAATTTATGATTCATTCATACTATAAACTGATGTACCTTGCATTACAAGTCTTTTCTCGTACCTATCCAATCCACGACTAAAATTTCAACTTACATTGTTAAATTCTCGAAAAAGATATGCTCGTTGGCTCTTTGTATGTCTACAAAATATATTTACTCCTATATCCAATGATTCATATAAAAGAAAAACCGATTAAGGTTTATTGCCCTACGTTATAATCCTTCTCACGTAGATTTAATTCCTAATTGCTAAAATTTCTAGTAAAATCTCAATTCTCATATAAAGATACGCTCACAAAATTGCTGATTGTATGTCTACAAATAATATATTTATATTATACCTATAATTAATTATTAATAATAAAATAATATAATATAGTTTATTATTATTAATTACACTCAAGTTTATAGACCAAAAAATGCGTATAGTAAACCACATGCTCTACACTATACGCTCTATGCTCTACATTAAAAGCTTTTTCATGTTTTTCCATTAAAAAGCTTGTAATGCCAATCCCTAATTGTAGCCTAAATGTTCTGGTTCCCAGTTCAATATTATCACTGCGCTAACAGTAATTCATATTACAGATAAATAATTTACTAATTTAGCTACCTACCTTCTATACTGTAACTTTAACTTTCTATTGTAATCTCTAAATTCTTGAATTAAAAAATTGTATGAATATAAAAATATAATATTTATACCTGTTTTTGTGCCACCTAATCCACTATTGTATATTTCAGATAATTCTATCTACATTACCGTACATTACAAGCCTTGCCTATTAATCCAAAATTGTACCCTAAACTTTCCCGTAAAACGTCTAAATTCCCGAATTAGACGCTCACAAAATTGCTCCTTGTATCCGTGATTCCAAACGTTGACGCAAGACACAAATATCCATAATACATCCACTAATTACCATTTCACGGAGCGCAATGTGCTACAGGATTTCCTTAGCTTCCTTGTATATCTAAATTATAATGAAATTAATTAGTTGGGGTACAGATGAATGTTTTACCGGTGTTGTGTTACGGAATAAGTAGTTTGGTGAATTAAATATTGTTTAATAGTAAAAGGTGTAATTTAAGCAGATAATAATATTATTATGCTGTAGGAAATGTTATTATTATATTATTTGTGTCTCTCAAAGGCCGGCAAAACAATCGCAAAGTTACCTAACGTTGCAATTGTTCATGGGCGGCGGTGATCATTTTCATCAGTACACCGCCCGCTCCTTTGTCGGTTGTGGTATAAAAAAAAATAATATAATCGATGTAAAATGCAATATTATTAAAGCGTATATTTTTGGAGATTTATGCTATCGTAAATTGCTAAATGTTAATTATTGTTTGTTGACAAAATATTAAATTTAACAGTCGCTTTTTCATAAGAAAACATCTCTAATATAAATAAAAAAGTCAAAGTTTTATAAACTAACACATGACTAACACCCATTTCATTAGAATACAGCATTATTACATTTTACCCTTTTAAACGCTATAATATCAGCAGACTAAACAAAACTAATAATGAACACGACAAAACAAAGTAAACTTTTCATAAATGATAGTTCATTGACCTGTGAAAAGCAAGTACTACTCAAAGGCAATTTACTATAAATTTCAATATGAATGGAAAATATTTTGCTATTTCAGTAAAAAATATTAAATGCTATCCTGTGACTAAACAACGTGATATATTTGATATTGGAATTTTATTCGAAATGCTTGGATTATTTCAAATATGTTGCGTAGTTTTATCTATTCTGCATTATTCAATATGAAGTCTTGAGTAAAAAACTTATGAATTTACAAGTTTTAAAAATAAATAAATTCGAAACATACTTTAATTTAAATTCTATTATTACTGGCCAAAGTGTGTATTATAGATAATATTATGCCATTATAGTTATTGAACACAACATTCTTGCAAATAAATAAAATTTGAAATCAAATGCTATTTAGAGAAACAATTTTAAGAATATTACTGTATTTCTGTATTATAACGAATTGATTTTCGACAACGTATTAAGATCTTATTAAGGCTTCCCAGAACAAAGCCATGATTATAAAAATTGAATATCCAGTTAATATAGTTCTATTAATATCTTAAAAAAACATATTAATTCAAATGTAAAATCGAGGCTCAACGCATCGCACATAAAGGTCCTATTACCGAGTTCCATTTAGTCTTATATAGGCATGTCCGGTCTAATTGGTGTTCGTTAGTCGCTCGTTTGTTTACATTCATGCAATACTGTGGATACATAAACTTTGGACATGTGCAATCTTGGTTCGTAAAGTTCGTACTGAATGTGGTCGTAAATAGTGAGTTTTTCGGAAACATGTTTTCGTGTACATTTTGAAGAATTTTAAGATTAATCAAGTTGAAAATTGAATTTTTTAAGTACGCTCAAGTATCATTGGAAATATACCTACTAAAACGAATTCGATCTCATTGATAATTTAATTCAAAACACTTAACAGTTCAATGTTGAATCTTGTTAAAATTTAATCGGAGAGCGCTCAAGTAACGATTTTTACAATCAAGCAGTTTTAATTTGGAGCAAAACGGAAGTAATATCATTTTGTTGTTGTTAATTTATCAGCAACTAGCATTCGCCCACGATTTCACCCACATTCTCTTAAACCTAATGAATCCCTCTATATATAAAAAAAACTGCATCAAAATACTTTTCGTAATTTTAAAGATCTAATCGAAGATCAAAGCACACACTTCGTTTAATACTATGCAGTGATAGTAATTACATAAAAAAATTAACATACTACAATTTAAAAATGTTCACATCCATAAACGTTTTCTCATCAACAAAATCTTTGCGCATCCTAATAGAATAACTTCAAACAACCCTATTATTAATTCCCAACACTATGAGTATCCGGGGCTTTCTAATCAAGAGGGTACCTACAAATAAGTTCGAAGAGGTCTCAAAGTTTCCTGTCAACCCACTTGGCCTTCCAATATGCGATCAGACAATATGTACAAGTCGATAAACTTGTAACAAGGCTTCTTCATATCGTAATATACGCAATATTAAACTCGTATAGTTATGTGTAGTTTATAGTGTAATGTAACTAGCTTTTCGTCCGCGGCTTTGACCGCTTTGCCTAGAACCTAATAAATTATATACTAAAACCTTACTTTTTAATCACCCTATAAACTTAAAAAAAACCTGCATCAAGATCCGTTGTGTAGTTTTAAAGATCTAAATTCTAAGCATACGTACATAAAGGCGGACGCGGGGAAGTTTGCTTTATATAGCTGCGTACCGCGGTTTTACTGGTCTTAGCTAGATATATAGCCTTCCTCGATAAATGGGCTATCTAACATTGAAATATTTTTTTAAATCGATCCAGTAGTTCCTGAGATGAGCGTGTTCAAACAAATAAACAAACTCATCAGCTTTATAATATAAGTGTTGATAAGGACTCTACATCTATATTGTCTTCTTAGTATACGACTATTTATACCAATCTTTTTTAGTACAAAAGTACTAAAAATACCAACCAGGAAATAGCGTGTTATTTCTGTATATAAACGCACTTCAAGACGAAGATTGTTTTCTTTCTATCAGTATATCTTCACACAGTTAACTGTCTTGGCACATCAAAGGCTGAGCAAGAGCTTGCATGTAACTAGCATTTTCTCTTTGAAGTAAGGCGGCTGTAATTGCCAATAGCTTGAAGCTATGACACCTGCGTTAAAAGCTTGAAGGAATTATAACGCTTATCTTTAGCTACGTAATTACTTACATAAGACCTCATTTTGTTTGACAAAATTAGGATTTCGGTACACAAAGTTTTTCATAATTAATCGGTTTATCATTATGCTCCATCTGACCCTTTTATATTATTAAATGTAATATAGAGTATACTGTTCAATATGGTAACATTAATATTCTTATTTTTAATATTAATATTCTTAATATTCGTGGAATAATATGGAATACAATATATACGGGTTATGGCATAATCCTGTGACTCCATACTCCTCATACATTAATTACATGAATTATTTTATACTCGAGTAATTCTTAATAGCATAAAATTATTAAATATTTCAGCGCTCCAAATTATAAGATACTTGATTATATTAATTTCATCAAAATTAAATAAACCGTAAATTTTGGCTCAATCCTCTCTTCGCTTATACGCCGTCATTAACTCAACTTCCCTCCAAAAAGTCTTTCGATTTACTCGTGTTATCTTTCAAGCTATTTTTAGCGTCTTATCTTAATAAGTTCGCTTTAGCTTGTGCCTTTTAATTGGCGATATAAAGCTACGTCTACACAGTGCGATGGAATCAAGCATTAAATATTTTATCGCTTCGATAAAAATAGCATAAATATTTTCGTTAGCTGTTTCTCTGTAGCAAATACGTAGCAGATTAAAAAACGTGCGCTACGCAATATATCGAAAAAAATTAACAAAGTATTGTATGCTTCTACAGATTCTACTCTACGGTCTACGCCGCGTAGATCCTACGTCTATCTCGTAGCGTCGTAGCACTCTACTTACACGTTTCATTGTATGTGCTCACGCGACTTTTATTAAGAGGAAAATAGCGTTTTACTACAAGACTACAAAAGCTCCATTTAGACGACTCATTACCCTTAACAATACAACAGTCTTGAAACTTCCGCCAAAATTTTATTAGCATCCTTCTGACTTTCTTTAGAACTTCAGTTTTTGTTTTGCATACAAAAGGGTCAAGTTGGGATGTTAAAAGGGTTTTTCTTGCAGAATATTTGACGAAGCTGGATTGTGTTGGTACTGTAAGTGCTTAATTAAACAGGCAAATCATTGAAATGCAAACGAAATTAATAAACCGGTTGCAATTTAGAGAAGCCACTTTCATTTATCCAAACATTTTGAAGTTTTTTATTTGTATATATTATGAACATAGACTGGATATAATTATAATATTACAACAATACACAGATACACACGTATAAGATACATCATATATCGGATGTGAACAATTATTAAAACATTGAACAGATTAAAAAAAACCATCACACTATCAAACACCATTCCTAATTAACACGCCTCACTTCACTCTATATTCATATTTTGATCGATAAACCAGTGTATTCATTTATTTATTTTATTATTCATTCATAATATATTTTCTATTTATTATTTACACTCAAAAGCATCATTTGTGTCATAAGTCGTATTCGAGTAATAGATTTAAATCGATTCCAATGTTAGATGCAGTATTCGTAATTTCCGCTACGTCAGATTTATTGGCTCCCACTTTAGAATATCTGCGAAATGAAATGTTATATTGAATTTGCTTTCCCAGAAAATTATGATAATATTGAATTTACTGAAATTGGTAGTTCGCAAATAGCAATTTTTGTACAACCAAGACATGTAAAATCTCAGTCTCCCCGTGACCACGGTATAAAGTAAAAATCTTTCATTTTTTTAATATTAAACGGTATAAATATAACGTATTTTACAGTTAAGAAGCATTTTGAACTATTAGATTTTTAATATACCTATTTATAATACTTAAACAGTCGATATGAATTAAACACTACATTTTATAACATATTACATACTAGCTTTCCGCCTGCGGCTTCGCCCGCGTTTTCAAAGAAAAACCCGCATAGTTCCCGTTCCCGTGGGATTTCCGGGATAAAACCTAGCCTATGTTACTCGTGGAGCTTTCGAATGGTGAAAGAATTTTTAAAATCGGTCCCGTAGTTTATGAGCCTATTCATTACAATTTACAATCAAACAAACAAACAAACAAACAAAGTTTTCCTCTTTATAATATTAGTGTAGAAATATACTTTAATATACCTTTTATTATTATTTATGTTAAATTTTGCACAATATCGAAACGAGATCTGCTTGCGAGTTTCTTAACTCCAGAATATATTATCCCAATTAATTTATTCCCAGAATACGAATCTCGTATTTTATGTGTACAGATAATGTGTAATAAACTTATACGAGCATAATATTCCGAACAGACCTATAATTTCTATCGTAAAATGTAAATTATCTTGAATCTTAAATCGAAATTATGCGCGTTGGAGATACATATTATATTATAATATACATGGATATGTTAATAGCATTATGTGGCATTATTATAATTTCTATTTTCATTAGTTAAAAAAGCGCTAAGACTTGTTTTATATCACGTCTGGATATCAGTACCTACGCTTTGATCATAAAAATCAAATCAATTTATTTTGTACATAAGAATAATTTTGCGCACCCCCTACAACATTAATCTGTTACTAAGTCGCTGATAAATTTTACACTTTTTAACACAAATTAACCTCATTCGTTTTGTGGTACAAGATCCCAGGGTCATCAGACCTTACCTATTTTCTGACGGATAAAATATGGACGATTAGTGTTAGTATGTGCTACCATCGTACGCCTACCCGTTAGCTTGGTCAATGGGCCAATTTCCAGATGATCAAGGTTCATAAAAACAGTACTTACTTCACGTATTTTCTCATGGCTGATTTAAACATATTTTTTAGAATATACAGTTAAAAATACGATTTCAGTATTCCCAGATACTTACTGTCAGCCATATTGCTTAACAGACGCCTTAAAGCTCTCAAAATAATTAAAAAGTCATCGAGATAAGTGAAATTCCATCAACATGAGTCCCCGTAAAAGTAAACTACACATCTATTATTAGGAATACTGCGGAACCTACCTTAAAACGTCATTACAAAGATAAAATAAAAGACAGCGACCTCCAAAAATTTCATACATTCATTAACATTCGCAAATCTCACCCTGCGTTTGAAAGGTGAAATGGCTTTGTTCAATCGTGTATGTGTGCGTGTGTACCAACATGACCGGCTCAATACATATCCTGTCCCGCAGTATGGGACAACATAATTGTATGAATTTTACATATTTATTTCGGACTTGGCACCTGACAGATACGTTTATTTTAACGTGTATTTCACAATCATGTTTTACAATGCACCCTTTGTTGTGACTATATTTTGTTTTCAGTTTTGGGCTCGTTTTTTGATGGAGCAGATTACAGTAATGAAGTCTAGTGTATTTTATGAAGTCTGGTGCTTATATTAAAACCAAAATATGAATGTCATTATTCATTAACGCTTGTACATTCGCATCTTTGTAAAAGCATTTTACACTTGGTCTTTTTCACTTGGCTGAAAGTCAGAAGTATTGTTTAAGCAAATATAGCAAATATATACGAATTAAAATGTATTATTCATGTATTATTCAACCATCAAATGTAGTCCCATTTAAACAGAATTTACTAATGTGTAAAATATTAGGCAAGACTTTAGCAATATTTTCATCCAAATTCCTAATTGATACACGCTTAATATCATATTAATTTGTTAAAAAAGAATTTATACATTTTAGATCACTAATTCCACTTTAAATTGTTTAATATAATATATCAATGATCATAATGTATTTTTCATTACCAAAAACAAAGTATTGAGAAAAGCATTTTATATTCTAAAGAAATACTTTAGGGACTCCGTTCCAGGAAACGTAAGCACTTAATGAAACAATAAAGGTACAATCCCTAAAGATAACAACAGATTTAATATAAATTGAATTTGAAGGAAACATTTTGCCGAATCTCGGAAACGACACGCAATCTTTATATTCTTTTCTCTTGCGTAATAAGATGCTTCGGGGTAACTTTTTTGTCATTATCTAACTATGCTCTACATTTACGTTATAAGGTAGGCAAATGACTTTCTTGATGTGCTGATATCGTTCTCGATGACTCGATTATCATGCATCTAAATCTAATCTCAATCTTATTACTTAAATGTGTTTATAATAATAATGTATTAGTCAATGTAGTTTACTTTAAAACTTGTATATTCTATCGATTTCATTGTAACTTACAATATTGAAGGCACAAAGTACAAAATATAAATAATTCAAAACTAAACATGATTCATTACTAATTGAATTTAGTTTCAAAATAATAACCTGAACTAAAGCAACAATGCCCCTGTTGATTTAGCAATTTATTTGTACTTACAGCGAGCACGTCCGAGCAACAAATTCGAAACGACACATTTTACATTTTAAACGTCCTAACGATTGTCTACGATTCTCTAGAGGGAGATTTACGAGAGGAATGTCAAAGGCATTTTTTTCTCTTGGCAATTTAAAATGAAAATTGCCGAATGCACTCGGTGAGATGTGAATCATTTGTGGATTGAATTAGATAAATTTTCTTGGAATTTTACAGATGTATTTTCGGGTAATGTATTGGAAAGAAAATTGAGAAAGTAATTTACAATTCGATACTCAATAAAGAAATGGAAACTCTATTTTTTTAATCTACCTATCTATATCAATTTTTACGTATAAGTAATAATAAGGGTACATTTCCTACCATAACTCTATCTCTATCATTAATATGGGCTAAAAAAACAGTACTTTAACCTAAAAGTCATAAGCGTAACTTTACAAAACCATTCCATGTATTAGCAAAAGGATTTAAGGGTAACTCTGGTTAGAAATTCAACGTGATGAGAGGGAATTATGTACATCCGTGTGTCATAAATATGGAGCTAGGTTAACACTGCCCGGACAAATTTGGATTTAACTGCTTTCTAAGCAATTAGTAACTTTACGTATGTTTGGCAGACTGCCCGCTGCGTACACTGTGGGACAAACGAATGGATTAAAATTTGACTTTAAATAGAGCATGTTCATGATATTATGCTATGCTTTTATTGAGTTTGGAGGATTATGTTAGTTATATGTTGGGTGGTGGAGCTCATATAAAATGAATTAAATGTGTATTTTTATCATTTTACAATTATTATGACATGAGAATTCTCGCACGTCGTAGGCAGTAATATCCTGGATCATGGCAAAGCGTTTTTTTTATTTTGTGTAACTATATTTTGATTGATATTTTTGATATACAAATACATTTTTATTGTGATCTATATCAAATAACTACTGCGTAACCTATTTATGTTTTGTATTGTTTACTGTGTAAAAATATTGCACTTTAAACCTGATTCTTTTTATTATTAAAACTCCCAACAAAATGTTAGCACATATATCAAAATGTTGCACATTCAAGTCGGTGAAATTACAAAAATGCCATGAAAATGTGGAAAGCAATTTTAATATATTGAATACTTTAAGCACTCCGGCATGACAGCATGAAAGTTTGTAGCAATATTTTAGAATTTGCGTTCCCATGCATGGCCAGCAGTGTAGTTGAATAAAGAGTAATATCGTGAAGTAGACTGATATGATTAAAATATACAGAAATTTGTGTGAGCTTACAATTTAGGAGAATGTAAAATGAGTCGAGTGTAATTACGTTCGCAGCTCGCAAGATACCTGTAACATAGTAATTATTGTTATTAAAATTTGAATAAATTATGAAGACTCTGTTATTAGAAAGGATACTAGCTGTCCCTGCAAACGTTGTTCTGTCTTTCCCGTATCACTTAGGGGAATGAAAAATAGAATTTGTCGATTCTTAGACCTACCCGATATGCACTCAAAATTTCATGAGAATCGGTCTAGCTTGTCGGAGGAGATTAACTTCAAACACCGCGACACAAGAATTTTATACATTTTATAGGGATAATTTAAATTGATCACATGACTGTGATGATTTTTAGTTTAATTTGATAACAAAAACCGATTGCCTTTATTTATTTCTGCCGTCTACTAATTAAAAAATATATTTTACTATACTTCTTGCCTAAAATCCGTATCTTTTATGTTTAAAATAATTGAGCCACATGGAGTGAATATTTCGACTCCATAACCCGGTCTCTAGTTAAGGGCGCGTATAAAGTCAAATCACCAATCAACTTTTAGTTGATACGTGTAATATTCAAGACCAAATATAAAAAATAAAATATATGTAAAACTTGATGATATTTTCGATTATATTGTCAGATCAAAAACATAAAATATTGAAATTGACTCGATAGAAAAAATTCACGAAGTTACCTCTAAATTTCACACTTTTACGTTTTTTACTGGACATGGTAATACTTATTATGATTTTTTTTTCATAAACAATTATATTAAAACATTTGCAATATATTTGTCAGAGCATTTTGTGTAATTACTTTTAGTTTTGCTTTAATCACGATAAAACACTTTTGGCGCTTACTATATTTTTAATTACGCAAGAAATCATCTTCCATCGCACGTTCCGTGAGCTAAAAACATAATTCTATTTCATACATCAGACGCTATCGCTCCGTTGAGACGAGTAGACCACGCTAAAATTGCTGCGCCGTGTTTTATAATTACGCCGAATATTGATTTGTTGAAAATGGTAAACAACAAAATGAAAAGACTTAAGAAACGAGAACTAAAGAAGATTCAAATTGAAAAGATAACTAAATGTCGAAAATAAGTTATAATAGTATTGTTATAATATTAATAAATAATAATTATAATATAAAAAGATAAGTCTTGATTTACCTATTTGAGAAAGTTTAGTTTCTGTAAAATAATTTCCGCGGGCTGAGAATTGACGCGATAGCAGCAGCAACAGCTATAGATAGGTAAATAAAATTCATAGTGGTACCTAATTCTTACAGTCGCGGTGCAATCAATCAAGTCAAGAAAGATTTATATTATTATTATTACTATAGGCAGATCCTATGTTCGCTCCAGTAAATAATAATATCAATAATATGTAAACCGGTTGTGAATAGTACATATATATTATATTTACAATCTGTATTAGATAATCATACATAACATCTATACATAGGTATAACAAATTCGTACGAAAGTCAAAACTGTACTTACATTGAATAGGTATTTTTTTATAATATACATATGTATATGTATATATATAATATATTCATAATCTGTATTACATAGTAATATGTAGTACATATCTATACATAAATATAGTTTTTAGAATTTTTGTATGTCTGTCTGTATGTATGTCTGGGCTCTAATTTTGGTGCAGATATAGCTTGAGAGAGACCTGAGAAAGGTCATAGGATGAGTTTTATCCCGTAAATAAAAAAAACTGTCTGTGTTTGTCTGTTTGTTTGTACACGCTAATCTCCGGAACTACTGGACTTATTTGAATGAAAGTTATTTTGTTGTGTAGGTACTATTATATTATCCGGGAAATATAAAATAATAATTTATTTTGAAAACTGAAACACCTGATGCAGAACCGCAACAGACCACCTAAACTATAGATTCATTTGAGAAAGTTTATCCAGGCGAGTTTGGATATTATTATTTGTGTAAATTCTGTAAATTCGTTTCCGCGAGTTGAGTATTCATGCGACGATATTTATAGATACCTACATTCATAGTGGGTACCTACAATTTACAAAGACACTTTTTATACTTAGTTATGTATATAATATATATATATATAATAATATTATAAAACATTCCCGATTTGATTGATTGCATTTGCAAGG
>CAJQZN010031263.1:20118-32442 GCA_907164685.1 Colias eurytheme | reverse complement strand
GTGACAGTAGTACCCACCTCAACGCTTCGCTTATGAGGCGTGCAATAAATAAATAGTTCCCGTTCCCGTGGGATTTACGGGATATAACCTATCCTATTTGTTAATCCAAGTTACCTGTTGAGTATGAATATCATCGTTTACGCATGAAAATAAGTGGACGCGATCTCCACTTATGTTCATACAAATACAGACTTTACAGGGTGCTCCAAAATTACAACATTTCAAAATTTTTTGCTACTTGTTTTTATTTTTATTTTAATTAAAACTAGATAAAAACTAACAGTAATTTTTACTTTTTGAAAATATTTAGGTTTTTATTAATGTTTAAAAATCGTCTTATTCCTAAATGACGTCATTCTTATGGTGGACTTTGTTCTAACGTCTGTATGTATAACGTCGCCACATCAATTTTAATTTTAATTTATTTTCTCTTAAAATTTGCGATTAAGAAAATATTTTTTGTGGTAACAATAGCATTATGAAGAAATGCTTTTTTTTTTCTTTCATGCTCTTAATTTTATAATAGTACCTATAAAATGAAATGTTATCCAACTTCAAATCGAAAGGCACTGTATCCATACAGAAAAATGTCTAAGCTGTACAAAAGTGAAATCTACATTTAATTATACCATAACTTAATTATAAAACGTTACATAGAACTTATAAATCAAAAATTTCGAAAATTCGAGTTTTAAACATTTTTTATTAAATACAGCTTATGTAAAGGATAAAAATCAATAAACTTAAAGATTCAGAATAAATAAACAATTACACAAATTATGTTTCAGACAGCCGGAGGCCCCAAAAAAAACTACGAATTCACTTAGAAATACTTTAATATAAACTTATTACAATACGTCTTGCTCGATGCAAGTCTTAACAATTAATAACTATAAAGCTAATTGAATATAAAATGAAAACTTAAAATTACGTTGCGCCAATGGAATCTGCAGTGCTATTCTGTAAGGTTATTATAAAAACTCGAACGCGGAATCCGCGGTGAGTTTTCGATTTCGTATTCTGTAAAACTCGACAGTACTAGTGGCGCCACATCGTCGAGAGCGGCGACGATGCGAACTGTGCTAAGTGAGTATTTTGACCACAGACATGTATCAAGATAGACTAAGCGAGTGTATGTACTTCCCGTGTCCAAACTAAGTTTATGAAACTTACTTGACGCTGGCCTACACTCAGTCCGCGCTTGCAGTTCGCCAAGGAAAGACGTGAAGCTGAATAAAGTAAAATGCCGAATTGCGCCGTTATAAACTGTAGAAACTCCACAGCTGTGAGTGGCCGAGTTAGCATAGATGTTTCCTTCCACCGGTAAGTAATTTTCTAATCAGAATATGCACTATTTATTTTAAAATCAAATAAAGAATATCTGTGGAAAACGATCGTGACAAACACGGATACCAAATCATACGAAATGATTCGGAATACATTGCGGCTTTTACTTGGCACGGTAAAGATCGCGTCGTATGATAACAAGCAATGAATAGCGTCTTCTCATTTTTCTGTTCTCATTTTTCTGTCTAATTTTGTGGTTAGTGATGTTCATTTGATGCAACAGTTCTCGATTCTAATCGATTTTATAATCGAACAGAAAAATGATAATTTGAAGGAGCAATTTTTCAGAAAAAAAGGCATAGATTTTTTTTGTCATTTAATACGACTTGACCTAGAACTTTTAAGTATTTTAATACAAAGGTACTAAAAATAAATATTATGACATGGACGCCATCTTGGGAGTGTCATCTTGGGAGTTTTTTATGAAAACTCCTTATTGCTTAGACTATGTTTGTTTTTTTAATTTTCCAAGTAGGTAACCCGAACATAAAAGGAAAATGGATCGATGCAACGGGACATAAAGATTGATTGATTGACAGTTTCATTACTTTCTTTCGATGGCCTCTCTAGTATGTAGTACATGGTAACTCAATGGGCATATGTAAGAAAAAGCTAAAACACATTAGTTTACTTGTTAGAATATTAAAAGGTTTATAACTTTATTTTATCATCCCTCTGTCTATGGTAATTATCATTTTTCTGTCTTGAATCGATTTAGTAATCGATTACGATTCATTTATTTGACTACCTCTTAATGTATCTACAGACGCTCCGATTTGGTTGGTGCCAACCATATCGGAACCGACAAGGCAACCATTCCAACATTGCTACAGATTGTCCGACGGTTGGCCTTCCAGCTGTCAGTTGACCATAGAGTAATATGTCAGTTGACCATAGTACGAAGAGAATGGGCTAAATTCTACTATAGAAATAGAGAAAATTACAGTCATATGCGGCTCTTCCAACTTATTTTTTAAGGTTTTTAATGTAGCCGCACTGTCAATTTTTTTTAATACTTCTAACATAATAAAATACGCTTGATTTCTGGCATCTCTATTTGCGTAATCTTTGTTACTTAAGTCCCACAAACAGGGAAAGTCTTTATATAGTTCCAGCAATTTTATTAATATGTCACGTTCGGTGACCGTAACTCCCTCGGCGTTCATGTTGACGTCCTACACCGGCGGCGTTGCGAATGTGAATGAGCCAATAGGCATGACGAAAGATTTTGAAATTCTCTTCCATAATGTGTGTATACGTTTACTATACAAGAAAAACCCTATATTTCGGTAATATACTTAAATTTAACGAAGATTAAAGCCATTTTTCATAAAATATTTAATATCTGTGCCAAAACAGCTCGCAGGTGTCATGGCGTAGGCGTGACGTCAAACTTTGGTAAATACGTAATTATTTGTACGCATTGCGAAGAAAATTAAAATAGTCTTTATTTAATATGTGTTATAGAAACGAATTACAAAGTTTATAAGTGGTGTGCAGTATTGCAGTGTGAATCCACATAAAAATAATGCTCAAAAATGTGTTAGTAATTATTTCAAGCGAAAAAATAATAAGAAATTATTGTATAAAGTTGGCGCGGAGAATCCCGAACCATGTATTCGTGAATTCGCAATTATATTTCTGTTCTGAGTCGATAAAGCATACGTGAAACAATAGAAAATAAATAAAAGTGCGTATTCTCAACATATTCATAACAACAAAATACATCTGACGTGAGTTGTTTACTTATGCGTGACGTCACGCGTGTTTTAGTCAAAATGGCGAACTTCAGAATTTCAATGTTTTATTTTATTGATAATCTCATTAATCTTAATGTTTTTAAGATTTCTAAGTCGCTATATTTAATTTATTTATTATACATTTTCCCTTAAAAACACTAATACGATCATTTATGGATACTGTCGTCATGCCTATTACCTATATTACTCTATGGAATGAGCCGATTTGGTCGGAACAAAGCTTCCAGACGTTCCAATTTGGTTGGATCGGATAGGAAGTTGGTTTGGTCGGTACCGCCGGCGCATCCGACCACGTCAAACCAATATTAATAATAATTATGTCGGACCGACCGCTCTCTACACTTTCCGATTTGGTCGTGGTCGGATGGTTGGCACCAACCAAATCGGAGCGTCTGTAGATGCTATTAGACATAGATCTAGTTTGATCTGATTTCTTTCGATTTACTTCGATGGGATAGGACGATACTAGAATCGCCGCGTGACTGGCGGCCTAATCGATTTAGCGTAAAATGAAATTAACATCACTAAAAAGCGCTCGTGACGTCATAACGCGTCAAGGTCAGTACAAAAAATATGACACGCTTGGTTTTCATACAGATCGCGGTACTTGCGTTGTCTACTTAAATATACATGTCTGTGACATTCTCCCTCTACGGTAGAGGGAGAATCTCCCTCTACGGTTCATAGACTTTTGGCGCGAAATTATGACATTAGTTTTGACAACCAGCTGATGAACTCTAAACTGATGTTTCAGTAAGATTTTGAAAAGTTTACAGTGGTTTACAACACCCTGGATGTTGAAAGGGATGTGAAAAAGGGATATCTTCATTCATAACTTTAATTACAATGGTACTTCAAAATACCGGTAAATATAAAGCTGATAAAAGTGATGCTTATGGACGGAGAGAGCCAGGATCCTCGTCTGGGCCAAGGTATATGTTATTCAGTCCCCTTTACGCTTCTTTCACAATAAAAATAGAATATAATAAACAATTAATTATAAGTACTGTGTATATTACAGAGAGGAGTCTTCAGAATCACGAATACGGATAGCAATAGAAAATGATAGAATCGACTCAAAGTATGGATTCGATAGAGTTCGTGATACAAAAGAACGTACCGGCTATCTTATTAATATGCATACGGTGAGTTTATTAGCCTAACATTTATAAATCCTCAGAATTTTTATAGCATCAATTCAACTTATTTTGTTCTGCAGAATTTCTGGACTTAAACCATTTGCATACTTTAAAATAATCACATAAATATTATATTTTTAATCTTCGTTTAATATGTATTTTCTTTGGTTTTCCTGTATTCATTCATGTTCAATTATCATTTATGAATGCTTAATTTCTCATCCTTATAAATTTGAAGTAAAAGTTAATTAATATTGTGTTTTCAAATTAATAGAGTTGTTAGAATTCCTTTTATTTTTTCACATAATTCTATTAACATTTGCAGGCTGAAGTACTTGATGAAGATAAGAGGCTAGTTGCAGCCATGGATTACTATTTCATTGAGATGGATGGTGCTAGGTTCAAAATATCATTGACTTTTCAACCCTACTTCTTGATAATGGCCCGTAAGGAATGTGAACAGGAAGTTATACAGTACTTGTCTAAGAAGTTTGCTGGCACTATACATAAGATAGAAGTTATTGAAAAGGAAGATCTGGATTTGGTTAGTAACTTATGTTAATAACTTAACAATATGAGCTATAGGCGTACTTATGTATATGGAATACTTATGTATATGGCGTACATATGTATAAGGTGTCTATTAGCAATTTATCTAAACATTAAATTTTTTGTTAAGTAATACGTAATAATACATAAATTGAATTAAAATTTTCAGCTGAATCACCTGTCAGGTTTAAAACAGCGTTACATAAAACTATCTTTCATGTCCCAAAACGAAATGATGAAAGTAAGAAGGGATATATTGACAGCAGTGAATAAAAATAAAGAGAGAGAGAAGAAAGATGCAATCTATGCTGAAATGTTGACAAATGCACTTACGAGTGCTGCAGCTATCGAGCATGCTAAAAAAACTACAGATCACATGGAGAATATTCTGGACATACGGTAAAATATCTGACACTTAATAACTAATTATACTTTATATTCAAATATTATTTGAGTTGTAAAGTCTCAATTTAAACAGTGTAAATGGAAGTTAGAACAAGTTCTAACAAAGGTATTTAGTGACAACAAATTCTAACTATTGAAAATGTGTTCTAATAAAAAACACATTTTAACTGTAACATATTTATTAAATATTTCTTTTTTGCATGTTCTTTTTGGCACTGAACTCCTACAAAACGAATTCGAGAATGTTTTAGATTTATAACAAACAAACGCGAAAGCAGCCATAAGGAAGACACTAGTAAATTTATAAATTATCTTTTCTATATCTGATTTCAGAGAGCATGACGTCCCATACCATGTAAGGGTATCAATCGACATGAAGATATTCTGTGGAACCTGGTACACTGTTAAGTCCAGAGGCACAGAAACACCGATTTTCACAAAACGAGAAGATCTGCTTGAAAGACCGGATCCAATTGTCTTGGCGTTCGATATTGAAACTACGAAATTACCGCTTAAATTCCCTGATTCACAAACGGACCAAATTATGATGATATCATACATGATTGATGGTCAGGGGTATTTGATTACGAATAGAGAAATAATTTCGACTGATGTTGAAGATTTTGAATACACACCAAAGCCTGAGTTTGAAGGGTAATCTTTGTCTTATTAAAAAGTAAAAACAAATTGTTTTTTCTGTAACAGTTTGATTTATGCATTTTGTTAGACTTTTATTTATATTTTTGATATACATATTCCTATTATATTATTTTTGTGTTTTCAGGCAATTCATTATATTCAATGAAGTGAACGAGTTAGCGTTGTTACAAAAGTTTTTTGATCACATAATGGATGTGAAGCCCCATATTTTTGTTACTTACAATGGTAATTAATATTAACACCTTTTATTATGTTTTTTATATATTTTTTCCTAAGAGCTGAAGCTCTGTGTATTGCACTTGTGTTTTTCAAATAAACTTAAAGATTTTACAATTTTTAGGTGATTTCTTCGATTGGCCATTCGTTGAAGCTCGCGCGGCGATACTAGGGCTGGATATGAAGCAAGAGATCGGTTTCAGTAAGATAGCCGCTAGGGACGGCACCTACGCATGTAGACCTGCTATGCATATGGACTGTTTATGGTACTTGAGTCTTGATACTTGTTGAATAGATATTTTTGTAATTTTTTTTTGTTTTTGTAAATATTTGGATAAATGAAATAAGTGTATGTTTTGTAAACGTCGCTGTATCGTGTTTTTCTTTGTTATTTAGGAAGGGTCTGATGTTCATGAAATCAAGAAAAGTGTAACTTCATTCACCCATGTATGATTTTTTATTTGCACTAGACCTATGAGTATACAAAATTAGTAATGACTAATGAGTATACAAAAACTGCTGACTTTTTACAAGGGAACACAAGAATAATTTTTAAAATAATATTTAATATTTTCCTGCTACCCTCATATTTCAATAAAATTTTCTCATTTAAAGCACATCTTACACTAAAATTTCAATGTTTCCTTTCATAGTTGGGTAAAACGTGATTCATACTTACCAGTGGGGTCGCAAGGCTTGAAAGCAGTGGCCAAAGCGAAATTAAGATATGATCCAGTGGAATTAGATCCGGAAGATATGTGCAGGATGGCTGCTGAACAGCCACAGGTTTGTATGATATTGTGACTTTAGGCTTAACATATTCGAAAGGGAAAATAATAAAGTGGATATTATATGAAAAAATGCTTGCTTTCCCGTCTGTCCGTATGTATACTTATATCTTTAAAACAAGGCAAAGGATTATATGCAGTTTTTTTGGTAAAGTGATTTTAGTATATTTATACATAAATAAAAGAGGCCGTCCATAAAGTACATTCGCTACATTTGTCTCACTCACTACTATATTTTACGACCCGACCGACGACGATATGTATGTATAAAACAAAAATGAATATGTGCGTAAAACTTATAAAATCCGTAAATTGAGAATGCTTAACATCATGATCACCTTATTTTTATAAAACTTTTTTCAAATTCGTTATTTTAATGTATGTTTTTATGCAGGTACTCTCAAACTACTCAGTATCTGACGCAGTAGCCACATACTATTTGTACATGAAGTATGTCCATCCGTTCATATTTGCTTTATGCACCATCATTCCTTTGGAACCAGATGAGGTAAGAATAATGCTCTTAATATGTTGAATTTGTTACGGTTTGTATTGTGTGTCATTATTTAAATATTCAAGTTTTAAATAAGTCAATATTTTACTGCAAGAAGACATGCTTTCATTTTTTTAATAAACTCATACGACTCATCCCTTATTCCTTTGTATTATTTTTTGATCAATTTAAATTGTTCGTACATTATCGTAATATCTATCTGTGTGTTCTCGTTAAAAAACCTAGATTCATCACACACGCACACACACGCGCAGGCAAACACGCACGCACGCACGCATGCACGCATTTAATATAAAAAGACGTGTGGCACTCGGGGACTGCCGCGGTAAAGCTATTGCATGCTATGCCTTCAAGCCACACCTCCGAGCCCGTCGGAGTGGAGAGCGTGAGGTTTTTTCGTTACGGAATTTCTCGATTTGGTCCCCGCGCTCAAGGCCCGCGATAGAAGCTATGCAATAGCTTAATAATAATGACTTTCAGGTACTCCGCAAAGGTTCAGGCACATTATGTGAGTCACTGCTCATGGTGGAAGCATTCCACGCGAACATAGTGTTCCCGAACAAGCAAGTGGAGGAACTTAATAAGTTAACTGCAGATGGCCATGTGCTTGAGACAGAAACATATGTGGGGGGACATGTGGAGGCTTTGGAGTCTGGTATGTGAATGGAATTAAAAGCAGGGTTCTATATATACCTCTTTGGTTCTCTGCCTTTTCACAAAAAATTGTTCGACAGATTTTCACTTGCCAACCAACGTTTCGCAGAATTTTATTTCGCCCGATAATCATTTGCCAACTGATCATATAATTTTGTTTTCTTACCCAACCTCACAGTTACCAACTGTATGTTTGGTCCGCTTTTAAGCCGCCAACTTTTAAGCAGCAGAATGTTTTAGTTTGCGTGATATTCCTTTAGTTGTTTACGAAATCATACTTTTATTAAAACTTGTTGCAATTGCCAACAGAAATGTTTTTTGATATATCTGATGTTTTTCTATTTTCTGTATTGACTATTCTGTTTGCATTTCTAGGTGTATTTAGAGCAGACATCAAATGCAAGTTTCGCATAGTGCCTTCAGCAGTGGACAAACTGATAGATGGCATAGAGAAAACCATGAAACACGCCATTGAGGTCGAAGAGGGGATTCCCCTGGATTTAGTGACGAATTTTGACGAAGTTTGCGGTGAAATTAAAGCAAAGTTGGAACATATGAGAGACCATCCAAGGAGAGACGAAAATCCACTCATATACCACTTGGATGTTGGCGCTATGTACCCTAATATTATATTGACGAACCGGTTAGTAATTTGACTTATTAAAGAAGAATTAGTCCTGTTACGTTTTGGGTTTTTTATTTTACAATGATAGAAAGTTAAGTGTGTAATATACGGCCAAAGGTCTATTCTGTCTTCTGTGATAGAATAATAAAGGAAAAGGAAAGGAAAACACAGCATTTTCTTTCGCGAAGCCCGTTCGCTTGTAATCGAGTTCCTTTTTAAAATCACGTCTTTTACCACAACGACCATAACGCATTGTGAGCTATTTTTACACAACAGTTGGATCGTTCCTAATCGCGCGTCGCGAAAGGGGGCTAGACGGAAAAAATTAGGACAAAAATTGTAACGACACTTTTCGCTATAATTTTCAACCGTGTGGCGTGCGCGTGTTTCTCTGTCTTTCTTATAGAAAACAAGCTAGTTATTTTAGTAACTTCGTTCCATCCCTTATATGTATAAGATATTTTTGATTTTATGGCATTCAAATGCTTTATAAATATAAATTTATAAATAATGGAAAAAATTCGATCAGGAGGCGACCTCTCAATAATTTGTTTGTTTGTTAGTCTCCAACCGTCCGCCATGGTGTGTGCGAGCGTGTGCGCGGTGTGCGACTACAACAAGCCCGGCGCGGACTGCCAGCGGCACATGGACTGGATGTGGAGGGGGGACTATTGTGAGTCAGATACATGATAAAAAAAAACGTGTGCGTGTACTAGTGTACACATGTAAGAAGTGAAACTTCTTTATGACCTTATTTTTCAAAAAATAATTTACTATATGCAACTTTACAGAAATACGTCGAATCACGCGTGGTAGGGATAAGAAAAAGATGGCGCGTAACGGAAAAATGTTACACTAAATTTTTTTCCAATCCCGATAAAGAAGTTTCACTTCAAAAAAATTTTTTTTTCAGTGACAAAAAAAATTTACTGGTGGACAAACAATAATTTTAGATAATTTACAGAGGGCATGGCATGAGGGCCTTTTAGTTTACCTTTTTTAGAAATTACCTAATAATGTAAATTACTTACGTGTGATACAATAATGAATCACAATTATACAAAAAATAAATTTACCATGTCTCGATTTTTATTCAAATCGTCAAATCAAATCATTTATTTATTATAGAAACTATTCTTTAATGCCTCAGCCCCCGGAATCACAAACACAATAGAAAATCTATTGTGATTTGTGTCGTGGCCCGATCGGGCCGCTCGGTGGTCAAGGGGTTAAACCTACGAAACCTATTCTGCAATTTACCAATCCACACAGTTTAATGTGTTGTTTCTAATTCTCTGAAAGAATAAACTGTCCAGTTAGTAATACCATTTTGTTTTCCTTACAGTACCAGCGACAAGAAGTGAATATCAGCGTATCCAACAACAACTGGAGACAGAGAAATTCCCGCCATTACACCCTGGTGGGCCGCCTAGAGCGTTTCATTCTTTGCCTAAGGAAGAACAGGTATTTTTGACAAAAAGTATTATTTTGTAATATCCCAATTAAGATTAGTTTAAAATAGCTTTCGCCCGCGGTTTTCACCGCGTTATCTATAACTTAAAAACCTTTTTCTAACGTATCCATTGGTGAAAACAGAATGTCATGTTTCATAATATGTTAGTACATAATATATAATCATAGTTGATTTTTTTTCTACATAAATTTTTGACCTAAATTTATTTCATTATTCAATTTTCAATTCTTTTAACTTTACTAAATTATGAAATTTCCTTTCAAGTACTTCGTACATTTTGTCATTAAAATAATAAGGCATATATTACTTTGTAGGCTGGATATGAAAAGAAGAGATTGGCAGACTATTGTAGGGTCGCCTACAAGAAGACCAAAGTGACGCGCACTGAAGTTCGCACTACTACAATATGTCAAAAAGAAAACTCCTTCTATGTGGACACTGTTAGAGCTTTCAGGTATTTTATTTTTAACTTATATTGTAACTTGGAAAAGTCATTATTGGTCACATTCATATGTGGTCCAAAAAATGGGTATCAGAGCAATCTATAAGCAATCGGTTTTTACTCAATAACAATAAAATAATTCAATTTAATCCCTCAGTCCCGGAATCACAGACACAATAGAAAATCTATTGTGTCGCGGCCCGATCGGGCCGCTCGGTGGTTAATGGGTTAAAGCACATATTACATTTGAACATGAAACATTTTGATATTCCAGAGAGTCGTCCTTTTTCAGTAAAGAACGGAAGAGATTATAACTTGTAATTTGCTGTGTATTTAAATGCATTTGCATTGTCATAAGGTCTATCTTTTGCTTTGACATTACAATATTCCTAATGGACATAAAGCCGGGTATCCACTTAGTTTGCGAACGCGCCCGCTCCGCAAACCAAACATAACGGATACGTCGTGATCGCGGAGCGCGACTGGAGCACGATCGGAGCACGGCGGAGCGCTCCGGAAGCGGTTTTTTGCGCGAACTCAAAGGGGAGCGCAGTTTGTTCGTGGACGCGAGCGTGTGTTTGTTAAGTTCGCGAACATGGAGGGGCCGGTGAAATGATGAATATATGCATTATTTCAAAATATAAGCTGCACTTCCTACTAATTCTGGAGGCGGCATGTTTGCACCGACCGTCTGTCGTGTGTCTACTGGAGACCGGAGCGCGGAATTTAGCGCTCCGACAGGAGCACTGATGTTGCAGCCTAAGTGTGTACACTATACACGTTCACGTTCGCGGAGCACACATTGTTCGCAATCCACGGCGAACCTAAGTGGATACCCGGCTTAACACGTTTATTTAAACACTATTCTATTTGTATGAGCATAAGCTCTATTTTACTCTATATTTACAAATTCCTAATTTACCTTATGTGTATAAGGACATAGAGTCTATTTTACTCTGACATTACAAAATTTCCCGCATTTCTACAGGGATCGTCGTTACGAATACAAAGCTCTAAACAAGCAGGCTAAAGCATTAGTATCAGCGGCCGTAGCGAGCGGAGACGCGGCGGAAATAAAGTCTGCTAAGAGTCGAGAAGTGTTATATGATTCCTTGCAATTGGCACATAAGTGTATTTTGAACTCGTTTTATGGATACGTGATGAGGCGTGGGTAAGTGATTTAAGGAAAAAAAATGTGGTTACTTTGATAGGTAATTAATAGGTTTGGAGTGGAAATGGGGGTATTCAGTTATATTGCTCTAATTCATTATTATAATGTAATTAAATTGATATCTGGCAGACTGAAACTTGTTTATTATTTTAATGTAGTCAAAAGAAAATCAGCATAATTCTCGTACAGGTGGAATTTCCGGGATAAAAAATATCGTATGTCCTTTAGCAGGTCTCAAACTATATTTGTACTATTATTATATCTAAATCCGTTCAGTAGTTTAGGCGTGAGAAGAGACAGATAGACATATAGACAAACGGACAGTGTTGTTTACCCATATACCTATGTTTAGTTAGTGTTAATATTGTTCTTAATGTTGCCATTAAATAAAAATTACCATTTTTTGCTAAAACAGAGCTAGATGGCACAGTATGGAGATGGCCGGTATAGTTTGTTACACCGGCGCGAACATTATTATGAGAGCAAGAGAGATTATCGAACAAGTTGGCAGGCCACTCGAGCTCGATACTGACGGTAATATAATAATTTATATATTTTTATTGATTATTAAGGACTTTTT
>CAJQZN010031263.1:0-15118 GCA_907164685.1 Colias eurytheme | reverse complement strand
TACAGACTTCATTATCTAGTGGTGCTTTGTTAGCTCTAATGCCGGGTGAGTGTGGGTTTACCCTATAGTTGGGAAAGTCCTGGGAAAGTCCGAATATAGAGGGCGCTGCAACGGTATAGAGACGAGAAGTGTGGGCCCACTGTGTTAGCGTTGCAGACTTCATTATCTAATGGTGCTTTGTTAGCTCTAATGCCGGGTAAGTGTGGGTTTATCCTATAGTTGGGACTAATTTGGTTCAAATAAGTCCTGGGAAAGTTAGGAATACAGAGGGCGCTGCAACGTTATAGAGACGAGAAGTGTGGGCCCACTGTACTGGCGCTACAGACTTCATTATCTAGTGGTGCTTTGTTAGCTCTAAAGCCGGGTAAGTGTGGGTTTATCCTATAGTTGGGACTAAGAAATTTGGTTCAAATAAGTCCTAGGAAGTTAGGAATATAGAGGGCGCTGTAACGTTATAGAGACGAGAAGTGTGGGCCCACTGTGTTAGCGTTGCAGACTTCATTATCTAGTGGTGCTTTGTTAGCTCTAATGCTGGGTAAGTGGGTTTATCCTATAGTTGGAAAAGGGACTTTGGTTTACAATTATCCTGCGAATGTTTTCTCTAGTTGGGGTAAATTGTCACTGTTAAACGCAAGCAGTTTCTACTTTTAAAAACTTTATTTTTAAACGGGTAACTTAACGGCTAATTCCTTTGTCCCCTAGTTGGTAAAAATGCAAGTGATTCAGTTCCAGAATCTGGCGATTAAAATGTTTTTTAAACTCGATATCCATATAATTATTGAGCAAATTTACTTTTAGATTAAAACTCCTTCTCTTCATATTATATGTTAAAGAAAGCTTTGCGTGTACATAACATTTCTTGTTTTCCTTAGCTCCATATAATATTTCTTACAAAAAAATCCAGGTCTCTCGGACTTCCCGCTGGTGCCTCTACACGTTCGAGACGTAGAAACTCTTTACAACACACTGGAGTGGCAGCGGATCGGCGCTCGGGCTATAGTGCGGCATTATCTTAATTTGGACTCTGTTCTGAATCTCACTATAGAACAGTGCAGGTAATACTTTATAAATGTGAGGTTTAATGTGCAAATGGTCTAGTATTTTTTTTTTGTAAATTCCTCTTGAACAAAACTTTTGTGTGAATAGTGGATTAGTATGTTTTTGAAGTGAAACTTCTTTAGGCGCGTTGAGAGTAAAATTTCAAATGTCGCGTCATGGCAATACCGTCATGTCATGCAGTAAGGCGATGTTTTTGGTATTGTAATCTTGCCAAAGAAGTTTCATTTCTGACACATTCGTATCACTTGAAAGCAATTTAACGTAATATTTCATAAAGTCTACATTTTGTATATAAAAAATAAATACACTTTATAATTTTGTGTATTACATACAATACATTGTATTTACATAGATATTTCCACGTGCCGATCGGCAACATGCCAGCGGACCCAACGTTGTTCGGAGCAGACCTTTTCTACGCGCGGCATTTGATCAAACATAACTTCGTGCTCTGGTGTTCTAACTTGGAACGACCGGATTTAGGTGGACGAGAAATTGATGATAATAGGTAGGTTTTTAATTGAATAATGAAATCTTGTATCTCTAGTTAAATTATGTATATCTTGTAAAATAAACCTTGTTTGAAAATTTAGTCATTCGTTAAACTTCGCTGTGACAAAAAGTCCATCGTCAAGTAAATATATGCCTTTTCGTAGTATTAACAAATGTTCGTAAAATCATAATCTGCTTCTGTATATTTGAATTTTATATTTACTGCAAAAAATATTTTCTCTCATTCTTTCAATCAACATATTCTTTCCAATATTCAAGTTATTTCCAGAAAGTCATCGATTGATTTGAAATTTATTTTTTTTTTAAACTTCCTTATTAACGGTTATATTAACACGATATAACTGTTCATTATTAACTGTTATATTAACACCTTTTTATGACCATATACGAGCAAATAAACAGATTTGATTTGATTTATTAAAATTAATAATTATTGTTTAACAGGCTAGTAAGCGAAGTGGAAGACAGCAAGTCGTGTGCAGTGAGCTCGAGCGGTGCTTACGGCAGTGTGTGCGTGGAGCTGGACACGGACGCGCTGTGCGTGTGTGCGTTGTTGCAGGCGCACCACATACTGCAGGTGATTGTGGACCTTATACGGTATAGATACGGTCGAATATCGCTTGTACATTTCGTGTGCAGTGTGTTCCAGTGGCGCGTACGGCATAGTTCATCATTTTTTTCTTGTTATAATGCGGTTTAGCTGATATTAATCTTGTAATAATATTTTTAATTGCTTTTTTTGACAGGTTGAAGGTACGAGTGTGGCTACGTCTTTCGGTGCACAACATGCAAACATACAGGACGTGATGGCAAACACAGGTATGAAAATAATGATAGCTTAAATAAACGTAAAGTAGAAAGATGGTAGATGATGTAAATATTATTTTGGAATGATTATGTAACGAAAGAACTAAGTGAATAGAAAGTATAAGAGCATTTTAATAAAAAACAATAATGATTGCAATAAGAATTAATGATATTTCTAAAACTTTTTTTTCTACTTAGAGAATTACTGGCAGGACCTTTATTTGAGTATTCTACTGCTACGAGCACGTATAATTTTTTTTAGGATAATCAGGAAATAAAAAAGACGTGTGGCACTCGGGGACTGCCGCGGTAAAGCTATTGCATAGCATGCCTTCAAGCTACACCTCCGTGTCCGTCGGAGTGGGGAGCGTGAGGTTTTTTCGTTACGGAATTTCTCGATTGGGTCCCCGCGCTCAAGGCCCGCGATAGCTATGCAATAGCTTAAAAAATATCTAGTCTATGCTAAATTTTAATTACAGGTTCAAACGCAACAGTAAACTACGACGAAACGGCGCAATGCAGCGCCGCTTTCAAAATATTACGGACCATGATTGCGTCCTGGTTGAGAGACGTCACTATGTACAAGAATGTGTTTGCCGACTTTCAGATATCACACTTTTATAGGTATTTATAAAGAAAATATTACTTATTAAAAAAGCGAATACGTTAGAGGGTTCATTTATTTTTAATCCATCCTATGTTACTATAACTTTTGAAGTGAAACTTCTTTAGGCGCGTTGAGAGTAAAAATTCCAGGTCGCGTCATGACAATACCGTCACGTCATGAAGTAAGGCGACGATTTTGGTTTCTTTGGATCAATGCCCAAGAAATTGCACTTCTAACTCGGGACGGTTTCGTAAACTTCAAATATATTTTTCGCATTATTGTTTAGATTTTTTTAGATATTTTAAGCATGTGCAGCGAGTGCATGATGCACACAATTCATTACTTCCACCTTAAAATCTGATCTATTAAATGCAATTTTATCAAGAGGTAACAAAACAAAGTATAAATAAATTATATTTTTCGCATTATACAGATGGCTCAAAACGCCTACATCGCTGCTCTACGATCCAGCACTCAGACGCACCCTGTATAACCTTATGAAAAAGTTGTTCCTTATGTTAGTGGCGGAGTTCAAACGGCTCGGATCGCAAATCGTGTACGCAGACTTCAATAGAATTATATTGTGCACTAAGAAAAACTCTGTTATGGATGGTATTGGTAAGTGTTTTTACTTTTTATGTATATGTCACAGTTATCTGGTTGAATTTGCTATTTGATTGAATGACTAGCGCCTTCATTGAATGACGACATTTAATTGAATGACTAGGCCGAACGTTGATTTAAAAAAAAAACGTCACTCAACGTCCAACTAATTAGTGGATTGTAACATAGACCTATGAACAGAGCGGATTTGTCACGTTGCTGGGTAGAGAATCCGTCAAATTAAACAGAAATTGTATATTTAAAAAATACTTTTACAAATATTTATTGTATGGTCACTTCAACGAAAGAATAAATCAAAGAATCACAACTTTTAGGGGCCCTGTATTTGACTTATTAACTATTAAAAGGACTTTTACACTCGCAAAAAAAAATCTATTTACGATTTCAGGATATGTGGAGTTTGTAGTACAAAGTATTAGAAATAAGGAATTGTTCCATGGAATCGATATTCGATACAAGCAATGCTGGTCGTATTTACTATGGCTGGATGAAGCTAATTTTGCGGGAATACAGGTAATAATAAATATTTATACATACTTAATATTATGTTATTTTATCTACTAAATAATATGAAAATGTATTTACCCAATTTTTGGTCTAATAATTGCAAAAACAATTTATTTCTATTTTAATAGGGTAAACTGCCAGAGGGTTTGGTTGAAGTTGGTTCCTCACAAGTGCCGCAGTCATCTGAAGAGGGAGAGGATCATGAGGTAATTTGTTTAAATGCTTATATAATCAGTTTAGTTATTTCCTCAGTAATCTGGGGAAAAAAGTGTGATTATTAACAATACATACTCTAGTTAAAAATGATTAATAAATACATTTACATTCCCTTTTCTCAGTTCTAATATTTCTAAGCGAAATTTTTTTTATGAAGTATATGCAATAAATTCCCTGTGTACTCTTTAAACAAAATTGACCATATCGTACTCATCATTACGATTTTTTAAGGATTTTTATAGGGTATCTTTTAAGATCGGTGCATAGTACTTAGGCTTGACGTGAACTCTATAGAAATGCATGATTTGATTGTTTTGTCATTCATGCATGACAATTTACGTAAACGCATGTCATGCTTGCATTACCGTCTAGGGACTACTTTATAGTCCATATTACAAAAATACGTTTATCCACTCATAGAATGCAGTAACAATGCAGTGGAACCTCGCGAAACAGCTCCCTGGAGCAGTTCGGGAATACTTCTGCAGCGCAGTGGCCGGTTTTTTGAGCGCTGCGCACGCTCAACCCACACAACTAGCGACTTTACTCTCTACGGATATGTCGCAAAAGCTTTTCCAGTGAGTTATATACAATATTTCAAGGTTTTTTTATTTGGGTAGTAGTGCATTTTGGGCACTATAGTGTCAATTCCAAAGCCATAGCGCAAATTTCTAGAGGTTTTCTTTCAAAAGACCCTTCCCCTGATAATAACGAACACATCAAAAAAATAATTATAGAAATCGATCCAGTTGTGATCAAGGGAAATAGGGATTCATTTTTATAGAGATTTCAAACTCTTTTTTTGAGGCGGGAGCACATTATGAGCACTAATGATAAAAACTAGTTTTGGAGAAACACTTAATCATTTTTGTCATTGTCGATATTAACAAATTTTGAGAATTCTCATCTTTGTTAATTGAATCCAAATTTACAGGATCACAGAAAAGATAAGGTCACGTATGCCAACACTAAAGCTATCGGACCTGGACGATCAGCCCGGTCTCATTCCGGAAGCGCTGGAAGGCTGTACTCCAGCGCTGTTGTTTATTAATGCCCTTTGTAAGGTGCTCTCGCTGGACGAGGCTTTGGAAGACCAGGTATGGAGTACAAAGGATTTATTATACGCAAATAAACTGTTGTTTAAATAAAATAGATGCAAATTGATGTTTTCAACGTTTGAATCGTTCGAGTCAATGTTCGAATCGAGTGTCATAAATTTTCATTGCAAATGCCATTAAAGCAATTAATACCACAAATGCTATTAAAACAATACCAAACAAACCAAAATACCAACTGTTTTTGACAGATAATTCATCATTGCCTAGCTAATCCGGCTTGAAGGACCAAAATTGACATGTATGATGAACAACGTATGTTAAATTTCACTGATTATTTTTCCAGGTGACATTACTCCGCAGAAACTTACTTCGACTGGTGGGTGTGGGTGAATTCAACCCGTTGGGCGAATGGAAACGCGCAGGCGCGGCTTGTGAGTTGGCTGAAGTGATCTGCAAAGTGTGCAACCACTGCCGCCATCTCGACCTGTGCTTGCACGCGCACCGCGACGCGAGTGACCAAGTGTGAGTGTGTACTGTGAGTGGATGGATTGTGTACTGTGAGCGAGTGTGAGTGTACTGTGAGTGGTGTACGAGTGTACTGTGAGTATGTGTTAGTGTACTGTGAGTGGTGTACTAGTGTGCTGTGGGTGTGAGTGTACTGTGAGTGGTGGGCGAGTGCACTGTGAGTATGTGTGAGTGTTCTGTGGGTGGTGTACGAGTGTACTGTGAGTGGGTTGAGTGTGTACTGTGAGTGGTGTGTCAGTGTACTGTGAGTGGTGTGCTAGTGTGCTGTGTGAGTGGTGTGTGTGTGTACTGTGAGTGGGTGGAGTGTGGCAATAAGTTTGTGAGTAGTTGCTACAAGGTTCGGCCTGTAGTCAGGAGCCACTAAGAATATTTTTAGTCCAAGTAATATGCGCAATCTAAAATACTACTGTTCCTAATTTTATTCCTCTGAAATATTGATGTAAATAGTCTCTTTAACTAAAATAGTCATTATTTTTCAACATCCAGGCCGGTCTGCTTATGTCCAACTTGTGGAACTCCATATGAAAATCAAGAGTTAGAGTGGCGGCTCATTGAGATATTAAACCGTCGTGCTATGTCCTATACACTGCAAGATCTGATATGCACCAGATGTCATCAGGTAAGAAATAATGAACTATATTTTGTAAGGTTTAAAGTGCAAATTATCGTGGATTGTAAAATAATTGTAACAATTATTTAGATTGTCTTGATGTAGTGCTAAATAGTTTTTGTCCATCTCAAATATCAGCCTATTTCTGTTTTTTTAGGTAACAGTTATTTTTAATTAATAATTGTCTAGTTTTTCTTTTTAGTTATTCCCATTTTTCTTGTGTTTTATATCATTTGCTATGTGCATTTTACAAAATCTTGATAGTATATACTATATAGCATTGAATAGTCTTCTATTAAAAACCACCATAAATTCTAGTCAAAATGTAACTTTGTAATAAACTTATTAATAACTAAAATTTACTTTCACAGGTAAAAAGAGATAATCTCTCAGTCGTGTGTGAGTGTGCGGGAGAATTCGCGCTCATGGTGTCTGTGAAGGAAATCAAGTCACAGCTTGCGACGTTCAAGACAATAGCAGAGTTTTACAAAATGCCCTTGTTGTTGGAACTCATAGAATTTAATTTAAGTAATATGTGATATAAGGATACGAATAAAATGTGTTCTAAGTCTTTGTTTCGTTTTATTTCTTAACCATAACCTATCTATGGATGAGGACACAAATATAAACCACTTTGGAGTTGGGTTTAGTAGATTTTGGCATTAAATATTTTTAATGTATGAATTAAAAGATCCATATTTCTATATTTGGAGAATTTTACATTTTTTTCTATGGAAGTAGTCTTAATACCTAGTGTTATTGTGCCGTTTCTGAATATCGAATTTTGTGTTGTTACCCTGTCTATTACATAAAATATCATTCAACGACAATGCAAAGATGTATTCTGATAATCTGTAGCTTAAAACTAGCGAGTTTTTTTTATTCGGTGGGCGACCTTCACTGAACAGATTTGTATGATACTTTGAAGCTGTGCTTGGAAGTGATGTAAGTCTGCAGTCTGTAGAAGTAATGATAATATGTACAAGAATGCCACATATGCTATAGAAATACCTTTTTAGTAGATTTACATCAAATGAGCGAATGCGCATTCAAACCCCACTATGTTAATTATTTTTTTAGTGTGTCTACACTAAACCTGTTTAGGCGCAGAGCATTCCTCCATTGTTCTTACAAAAAAATTCTATGAAATGTTCTAAAAATGCTCGCTCGTTCAATGTAAACGGCGCTAGAGCACGCGGGCAAGTAGGTACACGCTGAATACATTGAAGGCTGAAGGTGAATACGAGTTTTCGTTTACACTAAAAGATCAAGAAAGAATGCTCTTGCTCTATGTTCGTTTAACAGTGCATTTACATAAAATGAACATGGAGCGAGAGCTAAACGAAAACTCGTATTCAATGTTGTTTAGTATTAGAACATTGCATAGAATCTTTTCAAACGCACTAAGATGAACTATGAAAGAATGCTTTAGGCCTGTTTACACTAAAAGAATTTGACTTGATGGGGTCAGATTCAGAATGAGCATTCTCTCATTGGATCTAAATGCACCGTGATGTAAATCCACCGTTATAGAATAACTTGTGGGTGGCATGAGGGTTTAAACACAGTTGACAGATATATACTACGTACATACAGTTAGGAAACTAAGCCCCCCCCCATGAAATTATGACGTATAGCTATAGGGCTGTTACCTTTTTTATATTTAACCGACTTCAAAAATAAAGGAGGAGGTTATCAATTCGGCCTGTATATTTCTGTTTGCTTTTTTTCACAGTTGATTTTGTGGTAATTTGGAGATTAAAACCCGTTAAAATACAAAAATGGTGTAACCTAAATATGAATTTACAAGAAGAAACAATCCGAATTAATACAGCTTGTAAAAGTAAATACGTTTTTATCAGTGCTATATTTCGAAATCTTGTTTTGTTATGGACGCCGAAGCTATTTAATGTACCTAAATTATTTATAATGCTTGATATTTGTATTATACATATATTCAATAATTATTTTAAACCAGAATTTACAATACTTGTATGTAGGTATACCTACTAAATTATTTTTAAAACGATAAATTAAATTAAATTAAAAAACACAAAATATGCAAAAATAAATTAAAATTATTATTATACGAGCATAGAACCTCTACCTTTTTGTTTTAGGAAGAAAAAGAAAATAGTTTGACAGGCTTAGTGCTTGACAAAGTGGAGACGCCACGTATCGATAAAAATACAATAATTATAATATCTATCTTTTTCTTCCCTAATATATGCACATAAATTTAAACAAGATTTTTTTGAGGTTTCCTTTTTTTATATTTTCGTGCTCTTCTAGATTGCGTAAAAAATAGATGCGATCTTTAAACAGACTGGACTCCTAATAGGTACTATTTGTAGCTAATTTTGATAGAAAATATGTCAACATAATATAAAACTCATACTGCCATATCTATAGAAATTAAAAAATAGTCTCTTTTTAACTTGTAGTCAGATATGGTATTTACAAATATATTTATTGAAAGGGCTACAAACTGAAACAATCGATATTTATTTAATGTGAATTGACATCACTTTAAACTTTTTTCCATACTAATATTCAAAATCTGTGGATGTGTCACCCGCTACTAACGATCCCCCTCAATACCCTTGTAAACACGCTTGATGGGGGGGGAGCCATTTCGAACATTTTGTATGAAGTTTCCTTACTGTATGTATCTGTATATTGTGGTTTAAAATAGTCAACTACGTAAATAAAATTTGGTAAAAATTCACGTTTTATTTTGTAGTGTGATGAAAAAAACAAATCAAAGTAGTTAAGTAGGTACATATAATAAATGATAAGACTGCCTACGATAAACAACATTTCCGCATGCAGGCGGTGAAACGGTTTAATTTAAATACGCAATTACAACCCTTATGTATGGTCAGCCGATGTCAACTTTGTTTAAGCGAATTATTAAATTTCACTCAGAGTATATTATGTACGTGTTCTGTGTGTATGGTTATTTCACATTATTATTTTAAATTGACTATTGTAGTATATTATTTAATCATGTCTGTGCCCTGTGGCTCATTCTAATAACATGTATTTGGCTTAGAAACAAGTGGTCGTGTTTCTAAGCCAAATACGAATATTTTCGCTTAACATCAAATTGAATGGAAAAAGGCCGAATTTTAACGAAAATACTACTACTACTATTATGTGCTTATTATATGATCACCATTTGCATTTTGCACAAACATGATACATAGTTATATGATTTTATAGTGGGCATTGTTGGCCTTGATTGCATATAATAATAAAACAACAAATCTGTTAATAATAATTATTTAATAATACAATTACATAGGAATTAAAAGAACAAAAAATTATACAAATTCAATTAGTGCATGATCACAAAGTACTCCTCTCATCATTGGAAGTCTGCCCTAAGCCCTTGGCTACTTCACTAATGCATTGCCACTGTCCTTCAACACTCTCTCTCCATAAGCTAACTTTATTATCTCCCCCGGAGATGGCCAGGATGTTCCCTGTCAGTGACCAGCTTACACTCCATACAACATCATCAAAGGTGTTCAAAATAGTTGGCGTCCAGGATACATTATCATCGCTTGTCCAAATGACAACTCGTTTGTCTTGCGAGCAACTTGCAATCATGGACTTCTGCAAGCCCAGAGAAGGTGCCCAAGCCACATCCCTGACCCAATCTATGTGCATTTCTAGACGATTCTCTTCCACCCATTGATCTCCTTGTTCTCGCCATATCTGTAAATAAATGTTGTCAAATTATTATTCAATAAAAATAATACAATAAACGTAAGTGAGATTTAAAAAAATTGTTTAAAATTTTTATTTGATATGAGTAGGATGCTTTTAATAAATCATCTAAATGATTTGAATGATTTTGATTTATATGAATTTATTACTATTTAGCAAGAAAACTCATAAGATTGAACACATATATTGCCAACTATATGCAACATGACTAACCTTAATTAAATTGTCACATCCTCCAGACACCAGTCTTTTAGGGGCTTCTTTATTTGTAAGTGGATCTAAGCTCAGATCTGCTGAAATCGCAGGGCACCAGCTCACCGAATTAACACCAATAGCATGGGCTCCAGATATCTTTTTCACATCCCAGTTTCCAGCATCATTATTGTAAGTGATTATTGAAATGGATCCATCGGAACTGCAGCACGCTAGTATCAATCCATACTCCGCTGGTGCCCAAGCTACAGAGTTAACAGAACTTTCGTGACCGGTGTATTCATACAGCTTTGTCCACTCGCCGGCCTCTTTCCAAATTATAACTTTCCTATCGTATGAACAGGATGCTAGAAGGTTTCCATACTTGGGATGTGCCCAAGCAACTTGCCACACCGGCCCAAAATGACCCTTGAGGTCGGCTGCGAGAGTTTGAGTACCACTTTTAATATCGTATATTTTCACGGAGTTATCAGAAGAACAAGTAGCGAGACGCAGACCGTAATAATCTAACTCTGCGTCATGGATCATGTCTTCATGGCCTGTATCTATTGTGTTGAGTACGCTTATCATTTTGATTTTTTTAAAGAAATACAGTGAAAAATATTAACGTTTGTAAACTCGTGAATAGGTTTTCAGACACATATGTCAAAAAAGTTGACGTGGAAGCACATAGGTCATTTGACAATGTGTGACAATTATTGTGCACTGGTATAGATAACATTAACATATTTACAGATTATATTGCACATTTAAAACTTTGTTTGAAGTCAGCTTTATGTCGAATGAAAATGTTCGCTAAGCTTCTTAGCTAAGCATATATATGATCCTGGATAACATATTATCTGGTACTGGCGACTGTGAATAGAAAGTTTTGAGTAAATTTTTAAGTACGAAATTTATAGTCTAGATGTGTCAATGTCATTGAAAGTCAAACTGAAAGTAAAGTTCTTGACTACGTTCTTGACCAATCTTCCAAATTTAAGTACCTCAAAATATTGATGAGCTAATAGTAAACATATAAAAATTATGAAAAGTTTACATGATAGAAGCTAACAAAAATGTCTGAGAAAGAAGGAGGATTTTTCTATAACATCGAGAGTTTGTTGGATAAGGATTACCGTGGCGTAAACGTATGTTATTTGGATATAAATAATATGAGCACCTAAGAATATTTTTCATAACATTACACCACCTTTCAGATCGCCGTATACAGCATAGCTACTGCAGGACTCGCTCTAGCGATACATAAAATCCGCCCGGTAAGTAGTATTTCGAAATTGAGGATAAATAAAGCTAATAAAACGATATTATATAATGTTTGGTGTACAGGTGAGCAAGTTTTCAAAAGCAAGTAAAATACCAGAACACTTTATAAAACAACATGAACCACTGAAAGGTGTTTATGCTGGAGTTCAGCATTCACCAGTAAGGCTTTTGGTTAATCACAAGGCTCCTATTTACTTGCCTCTATGGCATTCAAGTAAACCACCTCTACCAGTGAAGGTAATTTTACGAATTAACTTACATGCAATTGATTTTAATGACAAGTTATATGATTTATAAAACATACATAATATTTTTAGCTATGGGGAGTTGATATTGTAAGTGGTAATGCTGTGAATTGGCTCGAGTGTGTTGCAAAAGGACAAAAAGTTACTTTAAAGCCAATTGCCAGAGACAAAGATGATTTAGTTTCCACTGTACTTTTGCATTTACATCAACCAAAGGTTTGTGGACAATTTTTGTATAATGTACCAGATTACATTCTATTTAAATATGTTAAACAATTTCTAACTGTAACATTGATTTGATTTTAGACTAAAACTGTGGAAACTCTGGACCTTGGACGGAAACTGATTGAACTTGGTTTCGCTAAAGCTTCTGTGCCACAACAAATTGGAAAGAAAACAGTTGAATCAAAAATAGCCCCAGCGCTCTTATCTGCTGAGAGTCATGCAAAGAGTCTAAGAAATGGAATATGGTCAGATCAACTGCCACCGGTGCCTTTCTATGTTGTGTATTGGAGAAAAGGGTATTACATGACCAAAGAGTTGCTTATGCTATCCACAAAGAAATTATTGCAAATTATAGTTTTCTTATCGAAAAATGCATTAGTGGGTGCAAAATACATCATCCGCAGACCATTCAAGTCTAACTCAAAACAAATACAAGCTACTTAAGAATTGCATTTTATTTATGTTACTTAATAGTTAGTACCAAATGTGTTATAAATTACAATATAATTATTTGGTTACTTGTCTTCCTACATGACTTAAAGTTCCATTCTGTATATATTTGTTGAAAAATAAATTTACTAGTTAACTGCTTCGGTTTTTAATTTGCAATACTTATTATCATACTATATAAAATATACTATGTGTATGGTATATTTTTTTATGTCATACATCAATCATAAAATACTATGATAGTATAGCTTTGCTAAATCATACAGTTCAACAGTTTGACCTCCACATCTCTACTGGTTAAAATAGATACAATATATTGGCACATGACATTTCAACACAAACAGTAATTTCTCTTATTTGTATATTTATATGAAGTATATCTTCTATAATATAAAAATGAATCGCAAAATGTGTTGGTAAGCGCATAACTCGAGAACGGGTGGACCGATTTCGATAATTCTTTTTTTATTATATTCCTTGAAGTACTAGGATGGTTCTTATGTAGAGAAAACATAAATATGTACCACGGGCGAAGCCGGGGCGGAACGCTAGTTTCTAATATTTTCTGTCTAGATATGTGGGTGCAAAATGTATTAAAAGTTGTGTTGTGTTGTCTGTTGGGATTATCGAAATAAAAACTGCAATAATTTAAAAAAAGCACTGTTTATTCAAATTAAATATGAAGTATATATTACATTAAAATATATATCTTAATTAAAATAGCAAAAGAAAAATACAGCTAATAATCTATTGAAATAATATCCATTAACCATGTTCACATATTGAACAACACCCAGTAATTTTGCCTTAAGATAATGTCATAGTAATAAACATAATTGCATTTATTTTACAAAAATACTGCTTAAAAATTTCTCAAAACTGGAAAGAAAATACTACATATTGATGTATTTAAAATGATATGACCTTACGTCACAAATTATTCTAGATAACATTGCAACATATCCACAATTTAACACCTCGAAATGAAGGATGTTGGATATAAAAATACAAAAGCAAGTCTGATCTCCGTACGGAGTGCACCAGTTAAAAATAGGTCGAAAAATAGTGTAGGGGTTGCGACCCATATTCACTTAATAGAGGAGTAATTGGCGCGGGTGTTCGGGCGGGACTGTGCATCGTCAGAGGATGGAGCAGCGGGACAGCCACGAGGTGGGCTTGCGCTGCTGGTCATTTGCTTTCAACTGGTGGGTGCCACCTCTGCCACCGGGTGGGTTGCTCGCCTCCTGTTTATTGAAGAAAAACAATTTATACCAAACAAAAATATGTAGATAAAAATCAAATGCAAATATAAAAAAGTATTTATTTTTTTGAATTTCATTTAAAAACTTGAGAGAGTATCAGGTGCTCTGACATATAATATGGGTTGTAACTCAAAAAGAGTGAGACTTACATGACAAAGCATAAGCATATTTATTAAAAAGCAATATTACTTCAGAAATTCTATGGTTTTCAATACATTTAATATAATATCCATATATGTATATAAGTTTCAGCTCACCATAATTTTCCCATGTAAGATACCTATTTATACTAACTACACTTAACAGTCATGCAAACAATTATGTAAAGCACATCTAATACTATCTAAAACTATTATTAGTACATAATATTATGTAAGTCTATACTAAATATTATTTAACAGTTACAATAATTATTAATAGTAGCAAAATTTGTGATTTAGAAATAAGTTTACAGTTTTAATAACAATAATATTTCCTACTTGTTGTCAAACTGGTTTGACTCAAATTTTAATTAAAAATCAATTCAACACAATCTAAATGTTAATGGTTTTAGATAAATCACAGCATACATACATGCATTAGGCAAGAGAAGAATTTGTAATATTAGGTACCTAGGTAGAATCTTATTAGAGTTCCTAATATTATATGGATAAAAAATACGGGAAAAATAACAAATATGTATTATAGAGCTAGAATAGATGAAACTATGTCTGAATTAAAATTTTCATCAAGGCATTGATAAGGTTATATTTTCTAAACAACACAAACAAAAACGAAAACAACACTAGTGTTAACCAACAAAATATTACCTTCTGTGTTCATAGAAAGCCATGTAACAAGAGAAAATATGTATTAATATAATATAATATACTTAATGCAATAAAAATGTGATATTCTTATGAGATAAATTTTAATATAAATAATATATGAATTGAAATCATACCTGTTTCTTCTCCATCTTAGCTTTGATATCCCTTGCTAATGTATAAAAAGCATATTCCACATTTAATGAATCCTTTGCTGATGTTTCTACAAATTTTATTTGATACTCTATTGCTAATTGTTCTCCTCTTTCCTTGGAGACCTATGAATGAAACAGTATTTTTGAGTACATTGCATGATTGTTATAATACATCTAATTATTTCCAGAAGTAATACCTGTCGTTTTGCATCCAAATCACACTTATTGCCAAGAA
>CAJQZN010031262.1:1671-26971 GCA_907164685.1 Colias eurytheme | reverse complement strand
TTAAAAAAAATATATGTGATACTCAAGGATATAATTAACAAAGTGTATTGTTTACTTTTCATTTTAGAACGGCCTAAACATAAAAAAAATACATACAAATCAACCCCTTTTTGAACATAAAACGCATTTTGTTAGGAAAACGGCTACATATTTATACATGAAATTTATACCAAAAAATATGTTATGATATTTGTAACAATTTGTATTGATTGTTTTTTCAATTTTCATTATTATCGTTAAATTATCAAGAAAAAACTCGAATTTATAATAAAACCCACATAAAACCTCACCTCTATTGCATATTTTCGACGAAATTTGACGGTGTCAGTTCGACTCGGACGGGGGACTGTACGTGCGGTTTTTTTTGCAAAATAACGCTAAAATTCACCGAATTGAATGTTTTGTTAAATTAAACCAGATTGTAATCGGTATTTACATGAGAAGTTCATGAAATGAAAGTTAAAAAAAGGTATGTAAAGATATAAAAATCTGTTTGTAAATTAGTTTTGTTTTTGAAAGGCATCATTGAATAATATCCAGTGTTGATAATTTTTGACAGTAAAATATTATCAGAAAACACATACCTATAAAACAGTAACCAGACTTTCCCTGTGTCTTGAATATTTTTTTAAAAAGATTAATTGCTGTTCTATCGTATATTTTAAGGGTCCAAAACAATCCAAAGCCGGGAGATACTGACACAAAATTTTGGGTCATTTGTAACAGGATGGCGGTTCTACAGTGGTCTTAGTACGCAATGACAAAAAGAAAAATCATGGTCAGAACAGTGGTACCGGCAGGCTAGTCGCGTGGGCGTTAGTCGAACTCGTCGGATAAATTACGGAAGGCAAAAATATAAATTATACATATAACAATAATTCCTTTGCAGTGACTCTCCGAGGAAAAAAGAAATAGATTCTTGTTACAAATTTTAAAATCATACATAGAACATTTCCATCGACAAGGTTTTCTGGTATTTATAATCTACCGCCTGACAACTTAACCTCCCCTCCAGTTGGTTAGTTGTCAGTCGATCGCTTACATTTTTTGAAGAGACGATCAGCGAGCCAATTGATCTTAAACAGCCGACCAGTGCGGTCTATAAGTGCCATAGCCGTGCCTTGTGATTTATGTAAGATTTAAGAAAACTATCAAGTGAATGTACCAAGTGAAGGAATAATAAAATATGAATTGTGACGAAGGCGTTTTTATTCTACAACCCAACATTCGGGATAATAATAATCAAATAAGGTTTCATTATAAATATATTTATAAGAAAAACGAAGGTTTTTTCAATATTATTTTTTTGTTAAATTTTTACTTCACGAGAGCGAAAACTCTTCTGAAGACGTCAACTCTCTGGGAAATCTGTTTAATCGGAGGATTTTAATAAGATACTAGATAATATGTCGCAGTCATCTGGAGCTGCTGCAGCTGGTCTGCTATTTGATTGAAGACTAGAGCGATTATTGAATGACCACATGTAATTGAACGACTAAAGAACAACTCGTCATCCAACAATATGCCGAACGTTCTATCCGCTCTGTTCAAAGGGCTATAAATTCGCTAACTAGTTGGACGTCGTGAGTGATGCTTGTTAAATCAGATGTCGGCGATGTCTTATAGACACAAATAATGGAAACAATGCTAAAAAACATAAATTTAAAGTTACAGCATCATAAAAAATAGATTTGATCGGAGCCCTCAGTGCGCGAGTCTAACTCGTACTGGGTAGGTTTTATTTCCTTCTCGAATACCTTTAATCTTCAACTGTACTATAATTTTCCTGTTGCCATGACATGGTGGTACTGATCTACACACGTCACATGCATTTTTTCCAAAGCCACAACAAAATAAATTATCCAAGTTTGCACCCTTATAAAACCAATTCCAAGTTGCCCAATTTTTTCCTTGCCTGCGCCAACATAATATGTAAGACTGTTTAACTATAGCGTTGAACATTGTAATAGACCATAGATACCGACACAACTAACACTGTATTCTTTGAACGGAAGGTATGACCCATATCAGTCATAGTCATAGGCTCTGGTAACTTCAGTCGCAGGAAAATCACTCATTTTGTAATGTGTTCAAAGATAAACAGTAGAAAAAAATAAACTCAGTCTAAAACACGTTATAATATTTTTGATTTTAAGCTGCTATATAGTCGATAAATAGGCACCAAACTCTTAAAGGGGTATAATATTTTAATGTTTAAAAATCGAAACACATTTTTTTTCTCGTCATCATTTCAAAGACGTAAGGGATTTAAAAAATTAACCCCGAACTAACTACAAAATACATAACAAGTCGAAAAAAACGTGATTTCTTGTCCCATTACCATTCGATACACCATGACATGGTAGAGGCCGTTCTATAGAATTACGTCAAATAATGTACTCCATCTTTTATATCTCTGTAGGTGAGATGTTCTCCACCCTAGCCATCATCAGGTCTCCAGAATATAGTAGAGTCCGTTTTGAATAAAATTAATTTCTAAATCGGTGTTTTCTTAACTGTTCCCCACTCTAGAACTTATAATTATACTTGCTTAGTCATCTTAAGGTCTCCAGAATGGGTCATGTAGTAGAGACTTTGCTTATAACGGTTAATGTTGAAAGATGAGTCTTCCAACATTACATTTACAACATACATAGTACACAATATTTACTATTACTATTCATAAATGTAATATGTTACTTCCTCTCAGAGAAAACATAAATTAGGTAGAAACCACTAACACATTACGATACAATACGATACATTTTACAATTCCATAATCTTTGGTCACTTTTACTTCAACAATGATGTATATTATAGAGGGCGGTTAAAAAAACAAATTCAAATATAGTGACAGAATCATTAAGGTCGTTGAACCATGTAATTGCCTTAAGAACTATTCACGTTTACTATTGTAGTTACGTCAGACGATTTAACTATGTCAACTCATGGTAGAGTACCAGGCCTTAACATCGCTTTAATTGGAATTTTGAATCTATTACCTATATTTTTATTAATATAGTTACTTAAAATATTTTTATCATGTAGTTATATCTTCCTTCGCAATGTGTTTAATAAGCGTAAGCAATCAACATTTTTTGTTAATTATTGACGATTAATAATTATCAAAAAATGCAATGCTTCACTTCAATTTGCGACATATAGAGTTGCCAGTAAAGCAATTAATATTTTGTTTGTAATTATAAAATAAAAATGCTTAAAGAATTTAAACAAGTTCAGATAATGAAGTGATTTATTATATTTTTTGAGGTCCAATAATTATATGTATAAGAAATAAGTAAGTAATCGAAGTAGGCTCTCAGATTAATAAACCTTATATTATAAAAAAATAAAACAGAAAAACCCGTTAAAGTACTAGGTACCGTAAAATTAAAGTACTAGGTAACCGCATAAGGGCCGATTTTTCAATGCTTGGATAAAACTTATCCGTCCAATAAAGTATTACACGATAATATTAAAATGTCACGTAAACGTCAAATACGGGCAATTAGAATACGTTTTTAAAAATGGTAGTTTTATACATTATTCGACGAATAAGTTTTATCCAAGCATTGAAAAATCGGCCCTAAGTGAAGCAGCATTGAATTGCTTCGGATATGACTTTCTGGAGCATAATCTATGGCATAATTTGTTGATGTTATCTTCAAAGCTAAGAAATAAGAATATATCAGAGTCAAGTAAATTATTATTATTAGACAAGAAAAGCTTTATCTGTCCATCGGTGATAAAAAGGGAAGTCCTGGATCTGCTATCGCGCTAAAAAAATCAATCATCCAAACATAGTCATAATTCATAAAACTAATCACTCAATTATCAATTACCAACGATAATCCCTACTACATTGGTAACTCAATACTTTCTTGTCACTTTCACTAGATATCGCATATGGGACTGCAATGAAAGTGAACATTGTCACCGACTCAATTACAATACACAATGGGACTTGGGAGGTATGGGAGAAGTCCACACTTTCAATATGTAGATTGGTATCGCTAATTTGGAAATCACGATCGCACCTATAGCCCTACTGCAGGCATAGCGAAGGTACCTACTAGAAAACGTAGAACAGTTAATAACTGTGGATATCTTATATTTTATTTTTTATTCCTTTACTCAGGGGAATCCACGGGTTTATAATAAACAAGATCAACGAGTACTAAAGTAAGGAAGTTACGAGAAACGTAGCACAATTAATAACTGTGAAAATCTTATATTTATTTTATTTTTTAGTCCTTTACCTACTGGAATTCACAAGTTTAGTCCTTTACCTAGTGGAATAAACAAGATCAATGAGCGTATTAAATAACAGTTACATCATATTAATTGGTAATTGATATTATGTCGGTAGCGGAAGCTTCTGGTAGGTATAGGTATCTATTAGTTCAATATGAGTTCAATCAATTGTCATTTAAAACACCTACCAAAATTAATTAATATAATATTAATAAACCTCATGAACATGACATTCTTTCGATTCATTATTTACAGATAACAATTGCTAAATATGAATCCATGAATGAAACAAACGTCTTTAATGTTGTTCCCAAACTTCCTAGTTTAGAGATACGTTGAATAGTCGTTTATGTTCTGAATAACCAAAGTAAACTATCCTCAAGGAACGTTCCCCATATATGTATGTATTATACATTTAATTTAATTTACTTTTAATTTAGCTAACATAATATAATTATTATGTTAGCAATAATTTACATTTAATTTAGCTAACATTCAAAATCTGTTCCAAACATATTATGTGGGTAGATAGTAAAGACATATTAGGCCCAGTAGACAAAGTAACAATTACAAAACGATAACGAAGTTAGAAATCGCAAAAATGTATGGGATTGACATACGCCGCGTTAGATCACGTGGTCTATCTAATGTCAATCCCATACATTTTTGCGATTTCTAACTTCGTTATCGTTTTGTAATTGTTACTTTGTCTAAGGCCCTAGGTTAACCTGTTTGAGAAACATAAAAATGGAAAATAAGTACTATAAAAGAAGGCAAATAAAAGTAGTCTTTAATGGGATAATGTTATTTTGTAGAGTAGACTACCTATAAAGTATAAATATATTAAATACACACTCTACGAACTTTTACCACAATATTTTATTCATCTTAATAACACATCTACCGGGCTACGTAATTCTAACTGCTTACACTTGTTATAAAATTTCCTGTTATAAGTTGTTACAGAGTGGTGTAAATGACCTTTAACTCTGACTGACACTTTCTACATTTTTCCAACTAAGTACGATAACATGAGCGCTGACAGAAAATTGTACTTCCTAGTTAGAAGTCAACTTATGATTTATTTTAAATAGATCGCTTATGCAGAGATGTAAATAACCAATATAGATGGGCAAATAAAAATCGGAGTAGTTCAATGAAATTAAAATTATTTTTGTGCACTTTCGATTATAAAGAACTACGGAAAATAATTTTTCATAGACTGTTCGTGAAATTATGTTAACATGATTAAATTGTCGTTAAATTAAGCAACTTGTTACTCAAAAGAACACCAATACATCAATCAAAAATTTTATTTTACCTTATTATTAGGGGACATATTACAAAACTTAACAGCTTCGGCGGAATTGCGTTAAAAGTTCAATCACGATCAAGTTGACATTGAAGAGAATCGTATGTTATGTTAATAGCATAAGTACGTCTGTCCTTGAATACGGGATGTGGTATACCAACTCTATATTATTATTTATGTCTATGGTCTAGTCACTAGTGTATTGGACTATCTTTGGTTGTTCTGGAAAGCTATTATAGAACAACGTTTGTACTAACAGTATAATAGATTTTCAATTGAAAATTTACGGAAAAGTTGATTTTGATTATCTTGGCCAGTAATTATTATAAATGTTGTGAGCTCTAGGTATATTACATACTGTTCTTAATTTACAATTTGTAATCACTTTTTTTAAACCTCTTTTCATCAAAAATAAGTAATAACCCAATGATATTATACATACAAACTAATCACCTACAAAATAATCTAATTACAGTCCTTATAAAACATATTGAAATACATTTAAAAGAAGCAAGATTGAGCGAGAGACTAAAATATATATAAAACACGCATCAATTTTGCATGCACACAATGTGAATACCTATTGAAACCGCAGTTTCATAGTTACAAGGCAAATGCATTTTCCACAAGCATTTTCATATTAGCCTGAATATCAATATTATGTTACTTATACAGAGAACTTCATTTCAACATCCCAACCATTACTTTATTTGACCTGCAGGAATATTACTTCGCCCTTATAAAACATCAATGTAAAGCACAGTTGCGTATTTTCCGCTAAGGCTTCGAAGTCGTAACTTTCATAATAAAGTTCTCTGCAATAACGTTTCCGCACTTTACGTCTGTTTATCGGAGCAATTCAAATACAAAGATTTTACTATGTGGGGAATGGGGAGACCTTTATGATTATATGCCAATGAAATTGCTTATATTTTTGTATATTTGCATAGTCATAGAAAATACTGTCTATTCGCAATCATACAGACGAAAAATATATCTGTTTAAAACATATTGGAACCCTAGAAATGCTTAGAATGCAGCGGAATAAAAGTATTAGGAACATAGAGATAGGTTAAGAATTGTAATTTTTTAGAAACCGGTCTATACACATAGGTACATTTTTTCATAATATCAGGTAGAGTTAATATTAATCAATTAATTAGGTAGAGACTTTAATATTTATTATTTTAAATATTCAATTTAATAATAAAGAAGAATACGAATAGCTGATTGCAAATTATTGTTATTGTGTCAAAACATTGCTATAAAGCTGAACCTCGATCTCAGCTGCTCTTCTCAAAAAATATTGTCGCCCATAGTCGTTCCGGAATTATCATAAACTGCCCCCATTAAGCCATAAAACGATAAATATGTTGTAAAACCATAAACGGAGGCAGCGAGCCATGTCATAAATTTGCCGAATTGGCGCACTTTGTAACAACTATCGCGTTACCCACTTACCAGTTATATAATAAAGAGGACAATATATTTTTTAAGGAAAAAAAGCTGAGCGTTTCGCCACCCTGAAAGCAGAGGTCGTTGACAGGAACTTGAAAATATAAATACGATTATGGAAAAAGAAATGGGATTTGGGAACCGTCCGCAATTTTTGTGGATCCGCTCTTTATTGAGAAAAGGACTTTCATAAATGAATATCTTTGACAAAAAACTGAAGGTTTATCAGCATATAAGTAGTTGTGGGCAAGAGGGTCGATATAATTGTGTTATTATAATAAATATACAGCCACAGATAATATATTATGTAATACTTATAATAGATAGTAAGTATAATCTTTGTTATAACAATCTGTATTGCGAATTGTTACACATTGGTTGTTTTTTAAATTTAAAATTAGGCATCAGTCATATAGAAAACGTATAGGTTTTGGATAACAATTTCTATATAATATGTAATCACATGTTACAAAATCGTATCAATCAACATATTTCAATCAATGGATAATTAAAATCCATTCGCTAACGATTCGAACAATTAAAAATTTTTAATCAATTTAATGCGAATCTCAAGCAAAGTTCCCTGCGTAATCAATACTTGATAAACTCTGTGAATTTTTAACAATTGGCAATGAAATTTCTTATAATTTAACGACGGCAATAAGGGATGGAATATAAATTATATTAAGGTACGGGGCCCTGACATTACACCCCTCGGAAGTTTATTAATTTTAAGTACCAATAATATTATTTGAGCACGTATTGGTCGTTAATGAACCTTTATATAATTAACGATTTCATTAATTTCCAACAGATTAGTTTTCTGTTGTAATTGAAATAATTTATTGTTACAAGTGGAGTCTATATAAAATTGTTCTAGAAAATAAGTATTTGTGTAGTGCCAATGACAATAGTTAGTTGATTGTTAGTCTTTTTAAAAGTATAAGCAAAATATTCGTATTTAATTATTTAAAATAATTGATATCAATAAAATATATGACAATAGATACCATGAATTATTTTAATAAATTGTTCCTTATGAAATTGTATTAGCAAAGTGCGATTAAGAATAATTTGCCCATGTGTGCCAAAGGCTACAATTACTAATCAAACAAGTAGAATTAAGTTCTTCTAAACGCTATTGATATTAATAAACATAATATTATGTTCTAATACTTAATACATAATGTGTAATTAAAATTAAATATTAGATATTCTTCAATGTTTTACTGAATAGCGGATAAAAATAAAATAAACCATTTAGTTGAACGATCCAAATTACATTTCTCTTACACGTTTCAGTACCACTCATTCCAATAAAAGTTTCATGTGAATTTTATATGCAATGTAAAAGCACTCCATATGTGACTAATGTAGCATTAAGTCGGACCATATTTTATACCAGTAGCCCAATCGTATTTAAATTATGATATAACGTAATAGCAAAGACTAATAATATTAATACTACGTATACAAGTAATAGTAAACATTTCAAAAAATACAAAAATATTTCAAGTACCTACGTATGTAATGGTAGAGTATAAACTTAATAACTTTGAGTTTAAAAATAGTTTGTAGTAACTAATTCGTACTTACATTCACAATATTTCTTGATTGAAAATGAACATGAAACAGATTTCCTTCCCAGACAGTCACTTTATTTAAATTGGTTAATTTTATTACCACGAGAACGTAGTGAAGCGTCCTTAGAATATTCGCTTATTCAATAGTACCTACTAAATGGATCCTTTGTTACCTGAGAGTGAATTCATTAACAAACTGTGTTCCCGAGACATCTTACATTTTAATTTACAGAAACTAGAATAGAACGTAACCCCTTCGCATGAAATACTAGTTTTGCTTGGACTGGCTGATAATTTATATGACAGAGTATCATTAGCTTAGACCATACAATTAAGGGTTGAATGTCTTAATCTTGTTTAAGAGTTGATAATTTTAAAATTAAAATGTTGTATGAATAATCATAAAGAGTAAGAAAACGTTGACGTAAATACAGTAATTAGCTAGGCACCTTTAAAATAAATACCTGTGTTTACTTCACAACCAAATGTCAGGAGAATCAATTTACCTGCAACAAAGGTAGAAATGTTTAATCATTACAAAAATCCAATTAGAATATAGAAATTAGAAACTAAAATGAAGCTTACAAAGTTACAACTTTTCATTAGACGCCGTCGATACATCAAAATGAATCGCCTGTCATTCTATTCATAGCAACGACGCGCATCCTATGCAGGAAAATAATGGGTGTCAGGCGTCGCAAAATTAATAACAGTAGTGGCTATTATCGAGAATAATATTTGTAATGGCTAAAATATTTTATATTTTATTTTCAATAAAGTCGCAAAAATAAAGTATATTTAAAAATAAGATAAATCCAAAACGCGCTCTACCACGCTGTACACGCTGTACTACACGCTGTATACCTATATGTATACTCTTAATAAATCAGACTAAATCAAAATAAACTTTCCAGATATTATTATGTTATAACTTATAATACCTAATTAAAATTATGAATTATGATGCAAAGTATGAAAGTAAACTAAAACATTTTCAAAATATTCAGGCATATAAGTAACCACTATAATACGGAACATACGTGACTTATAAATATTATTCGAGTGTTTAACATCTTACATTTGGTATGAATGTTTCAGAACTTTCCAGACTTTAATCGAGCTAAGTATTTAAATTGTAGGCGTTAGGAAAAAAATTCTTAAAAAGCTATTAAAGTCTTAAGGCGCGTTTAATTAAAGCTGTCGGAGGCTGGTCACGGGTTGTCAAGGGGACGCGACGGTAGTTGGTAGACGGAAAAATAATAACGATCAGAAAGAAGTCAGACGAAAGAAAATTGCACCCTTATCTTCGCGTCCGGCTTTCGGTCGTGTGCCGCATTTAATTTTTCATACAATATTTACAATTGTGCCGGTTGATTCTAGGAATACGGTACTTTTATTTTATGTAGACCGTATACAGTGGGTTAGTTGTTTACAAGTGATGATATAACATGGGAATTGAGTTTATTAATACACTTAATTAGGCAGTTTAGTTTATTTTAGGCCTTTCGTCATCCGTTGTACTAGAAATAAAGTAAAAACTATTCGTATCTGTAAATAAGAAACCAGAATAAGTCAATTTATTATTGTTCGTATAATACTTTAATTTTAATACGTAAACTAAACACTATAACATAGCAGTTTTAACCAGTTTAAATAAATGTTAATAAAATGTGAAACTATTTATTATAGATGGTCTATATCCTTATGTATGTACACATTTATCTAATTATATTTAACACACACTTCGTAGAATAGTGCGTGTCACTCTCAATACACTGATCATCATTTGTTTGACTTGGGTCGGAGAGCCGAGACATCTAATTGAAACAAATATTTGTCCCAACACTCCTTCGTTGGATTCGTGTGAATAGTATTCACATCTCGAATAAGCATTTTAGACTCTTATTATGAAAGTTGTCTGGGTATTTACAGTAAAAATAAGTTTATTGGAGCTTTGCGATCATTTCTAATACGAGTTTGGTTTTCCCTTATATTTAAACATAATAAAAAGGTAATAACTATATATTTATTACTAAGAAAGGCTGTTTAATAAATAATAATGATCAAATATAAATAGACGTGACGTTAAAAGCTTTTATGAATAAAGGTTAGTATCCTGAGAAAATATTGACTTAGCTTTTAAAGTCTCTTTGGCGTAGTATAAAGTTATAAGCCAATAATCTTTATATTCAATATTTTATTAAGATGCCGCCCCTTTTTAAAGAAGTTAGTGTAGGTAGGTTGTTAAAATTTGATGAAAAGGAATCCACTCTTGAACTGTCGATAATCTTACACATATAAAAATTATCTACATATAAAAATACCATTTACCCAAATCAATATATCTAGTATATCTCTTACATAATATAGCTTTATGTCCTTAAAAGAAGATATTTCTCGTAAACGATAGATATACGGGTTTCGTTTCTAGGTTATAAATTTAGTCTTCAAATTGCAGACGATGTCCTAGATTCAAGAAGTCCCTTAAAGAGCCTATTCACAATCAATCAACTTCACTGGCTCTGAGTGGCGTTTAGATAAATCACGACCCAATTCCGTTGTAGCATTGCTTTTAATTGAAATTAATCAGTTCTCATTAACACGAATTGACAATCGCTTTTAGATGTATCAAATGCGTTTAGAAATGTGTCATTGTGGTTAGAATAAGTGTTGCTGATCCATATGGTAGCCTGGAATATCATTAAACATTTTTATTTACTGGCTGTTTTATCAAACATAGGGCCGCATTAATTTTGAACAGGCAAACAGACACATAGACACACAATTCGTACAGAAAAATTAATAATTCAGACTCATGCAGTGCACCTTTTCTGAAGTTAAGTTTATGAATAAAAAAAAGAATTGTAAGCTTTTCAATAACTATAAATAGGTAATGATTTCCGTAATTTAATTTAAACTAAGTTCGATTTTAATGTTATAACATTGATACCTATATGTAATTTATTACGATTACAAGTTCATAAATTCATGCCTGTAAAACGAAATATTGTATTTATCGAGGCATATTGCATATTCAATTGCCCCTTAGGAAAGAGACAATTTTGATCAAACTTTATCGATAGCCATTATTAATTTCCTTTCCTAGAATTATTAAAAGTCAAATATGCAAAACTGTTCGTGAGTTATAAAGCGAAATTAGTCGAACTTGGCCTTCAGAGCACCTGCCTGAAATAACTTTAGAAACTTTCTTCACAAAAGCGCTGATTCTTGAACGAATACAAACTAAAATTTATCGTATAAAATTGTATTCTAAACAACGATTTTATTTTTCTTTAGTATTTAATAAAGCTTAATCTTATTGGGATTCAATAAAGATGTTTCGAACTGAACCTTCTTTGAGAAAAGCTGCAATTCTTTATTCCGGGCAACAAATTTTAGACATAAGTACTTATTTTATTGTAATAAAATAAAGCAGTAAATAAAGAAGAATAGACTTTAGTTAGTGAAACCGAATAGATAATAATTAGAAAGGAAGAAGAAAGAAGAAGAGGAAGCATGGACAGCTTCACTTTTTAATTGTTTAAAAGTTTGAAATTGGCCATAAAAATGGCATTGAAGAAAGCAATATACCTATATGGACAGCTGGGTTAGCTATGATAATTATAATTCGCTACTTGAACTTTGAGAAGTTATTTAAAAGAGTACTCAATATAAAAAAGCTGCCCCAAATGAGCAAAAACTAGTCATCAGTATTTCTAGAAAGTACTAATTCAACTTTGACCCAAGTAGCGCCATTGAGGAAATGTTCATTAGGTGGCAGTCGAGTCGACAAGTGGCCGCTAATGAGACAGAGTGTGCCATTTTAATGAGACGTATGTACGTATTTTGGAACGCAATAAAATTCTTATATTCTTTTGTTTTTATTGGGGGTATGAATTTTCTGGTTCTAAATGGATTTGGCTGCATGTTGATGTATGAATATGAGTTATATTTTGACATTAAGAACCTATTAAGTGTGAAGTTAAATGCAATGAGTAGATAGAGGTTATACTTGGGAGCCATCTTTAATGAGTTATAAAAATGCACGTACCTACTACATAAAAACACAATGTTCTTATTCCCAACTCTATTCCTTCTGTCCTGAACTTGCATCGCTAACAAGGAAACAATTCTGCCCGTGTATTTCTTAATTTATTACACTAAGCACATCTAGTCCGTAAACAGACTAAGTGCTAGTCTGTCACGCCCTAGGGCACAACTATTCACAACAATCCAATTATTTAGACAATCAACTTCAACAACTTCAGACAGGTAAGCTGGCCACGAGTCCCTTGGCGCCGCACCGACTTCATTAACCGTTTAAAGATTAATGTAATAGTTTATTATTGTTATTTTGTGTACATATGAAGCCTAGAAAAAACACTATATCTAGGTACTTATAATTTATTCCCAATAGGTATTATATTACGGTCGTTGTATACCAAAATGCTTGTTTATTTGAGTTGTGCATTATTAAAATGAAATATCCATGGAAATATGTAATTCTTTTTTTTTACATTCTGCAAACGATAAATGTTAAGTAAGGTTAAGGAAATGTCTGTGATCTTAAAGTAGTACTCTAAAAGCATTAAAATGATTTGAAATGCTTTACTTCATAAAAAAGCTCAGCTTTAAATAGCTCGCATAAGAATAACAACTTATTAGCATTTTAATCAAGATGCTTAGTATCTACCTTTAATCCATTTTGTTAAAAATATTTGGAGACATAATTTTCTTCCAAACTTTTAATTTACTAAAACAATGTAATAAGAATTGCTTTAAAACTATTAGGTGTGTTTTCACGATAGAGATAACAAAGGTACGCTTCTCTACAGCCCTTAATTAAATACCTAGGCAGTTAGGCACTTAGTATTCATAACACATTTATATGACAACTGCATAGTAAACGTTAGTCGAAGGTAAATTTATAGACGAGAACTGAAATACCTGTGTCTGTTAATTTGTCTTTGAGACTGCATAGTATTGTAGTTAATATTCAGTTAATTTAGCTATTTTAGTACTCATATTTGCATACGTCAGTATAAATTTTGTATATTAATATAAATAGTTGAAAGATATAAAGTCGGGTTGTTTAGCTTTTACTATATTAAAAAATCCCATAAATTTAATGATGCTTATTATAAAACAATGAATGTTTCAAGCTTTGACTAAAAAATAATAGTATCTCAGTTCTTAAAGATTTTTTTTAAGATCCGTTTTAAATAAGTACATCCATTAAATGTACTAAGTACTTCCCTACTGCGTTCTTTTTTTTCATGATGAGAAGTTTTGATTTTAAAGACTTATACGTACCTATGTAGTTACTGATAATAGCTGAATACTAATTCATATTATTTAGCGCTACATTTCTATAGAAAAAAAATCTACCGACTTCAGTCTTTATTTATCTCTGAGTAACAAATTGTATCATTATTCATTAAATACAGTAGACCTGACGCCTAGCCAGTAATTAAAATTACCATTTCCAGCAGTTTCGTAATCAGAAGTATAATTTAATGAACAGCGTGGGTGTTGCTTGCACCACGTCTTATTGCTTGGTGCAGTTAGATGTATAAACCTCATCTAAAAAGCTATAATCGTAAAAACTTTATACATAGTATAATGTATACTATCTATGTATGAAAAACTCCGTAATAAAATGTAAAAAAATATTTATGTGGAAACTTATATCTAACTCGAGTCTAGATTTTTAAAAGTTAAAAATTGTATATCAAAATAACAAATGATGAAATGGCATATTATAAGTAAATACAACATTATAAGTACTTACGTTAGCATAATGGTATCAATATTATTCGATATACAACAGAATATCTTTTATATTTAGGACTTCAGTATATCAAGTTGAGACTCTTTGCAACCGAACATACTAGAAAATATACTAGAAAAATGATTGTAACCCAATATGAAATGCAACTGCTAACCATCGACTATTATTTTACACCAGGCAAATAGTAAATTTCATATACAATAAATATATAATGCAAAGTGCATAGTGCATTTGTAATATAAATTCCTCGACGCATACCGCATTACCCCACACTAGTATAACCGCAATGTATACCGATGTTTATTATGAAAGTAAATATTTGGCGGCGAGTGCATCTCCCTGGTATATTTGCTTACCTATTAAACCGTAATGATAATAGTTTTGTTTTAGTATCGGGTATTTAATTTTATATTAGACTGGCGCTGATAAGGTTCCATGTCACTAGTACTATTTATTGTACTGTACTTTACGGTATTCTTTCAGTTATATCACGAAAGCAAATAATTACCATGTATGATAAGTTGAATTGATTAATTAATGAAACAATAATTTTAATCTTTTTAAATATTTTATCAATAGGTAGAGTTAGTAACAAAATTGGAAATAATTCACATACCTACCTAAACTATTACAATTATGGCTTTACAAATTGTATTATTTTACATTGATGAAGACAATCGTTTATTTAATTTGATATCCCATAAAGACATGAACTACTTTACATAAATAAATTGCATTTCGCTTTATCACACTTAATAGGTTCTCTCAATCGAACCATTTTAAAAAGCAAATAAGATTGAAACAAATAAATCGCCGTTTAGAAATATCGAGTGACGTTTATGTAAATATCAAAACATTTACAAATTGAACGAGCTATGAAACCGATCCAAATATTTGCTGTTACGATTGAGAATATTGTACGATTCTGTTTATTGCTTTATGAGGATTTGACTTTATCACAAATACAAAGCTTTCTTTGCAATAAATTTACAGCGAACGGCGAACCACAATATTGTAAGTGTGAAAATTACGGTTTGTGTAAAAATATCGTGTCGAAGTTTCGAACTGTCCAATTAACATGAAATTGGAAATGTTTGCCTTTTCAAAAATATGACCAAAAACCTCAGTCAATTATCCTGAGAGTTGCCGGAATAAACCAACAAACGACCACAAACAAAAAATTGACATTTTTATAATATGAGATCATAGATATGAATTGCTACTTATCAAAAAATCATCCTTACTCAAAAGCCCTTTGAAACAAAAGCTTGATTGTTTTCCCTTTATTGATACAACGACGAAAAGCATACGATACAACGAACCACGATAGGAATATCTTCCATTTACAATGTAAAAACTTTTTTTATACTTTATGAATTTTTCCAGTAAGTTTTTGCGACAAATATGAAATTATAGAGCTAATACGATTAACGATAGCTTTTAAATAAGTATTAATTTTCAAAGTTTACTTCCATAACCGTGACACCGATTACCCTATTTTAACTAAGTACATAATATACATATTTAACTCTATATTAGTTAGCCTATAGTAACTGGTTTTACAAATATAAAACTTGATTAACCTATATCAACGTACAGCAAAGGGAAATTCATTTCCTACGAAGGCACATGTTCGTCGTTTTTACTGTATGTTTGTAAGAGAAGAGGAAGTAACTTTCTAGCAAATACATTGCAACTTTACTGTATTTTATATTTTAACAGACTTCCCCGAAATAGCAAGGTTTTCAATCTAACATTTGGATTTGTTTTAAAAATGGATGCCACAGCGAAAATTTAAAAGAGTTTTGTGAAATTGGTAGCAAATTTCGGTTTTTTAGTAAGTATACAAAATAAGTAAAAGTGTAATTATATATGGATATAATATATTAATAAAATCCCATAATTATTATATATAACATAATAATTATGGGATTTACATGGGATGTATTTTTAAAGTGTACTTTGAAGAGCAAGAGCTTTGTTGCTCTACCTACCAATAAAAACATTGAAAGTTTCTATTTTGATATACTTACTTATACTTTTAAATAAAACTAAATTATATTTCAATGCATAAATAAACAAATAACGTTGTAGCAACAATTTATATTATTTACTTTGAAACAAGTATTGAGAAAACTATGTAAAGAGAAACCTACACCCAAGAGTTTCGTTAAGTTTTAATGGACCGCTTTAAACTTAACCATTGTTCTGTAGTTTGAAATTTGTTTATGTGTAAAAAATACACTAGGACTAGAAGGCTCAACACGAGTCCATATCAAGCTTGAGGAATTATCAAAGAAGTTTTGAAAAATGGTTGAAGTTTGTACCGAAACTGAAAAAAGTATCACGTAATTTTTTAAAAGGAAAATTACTTACAAATAGTTGTATATTGCTCTATTAATAATTTGTACATTTTCGTTAAATCTTTATCAAAAATATGGTTGATGGCAAATGACACTTAAAAACAAACTTTGTAAGTAAGGAATTTAGAATGTACTGATTTTTTACAGTTCAATTTTCATTAAAAATGTATCAAAATACAGGTTTATTTCATATCTACATCTTGTCAATATTGTATCCTTGCTAACAACTTTCAAATATTATAATTTGTAGTTTAAATTCGATCCAATGGATAAGGTTTGTGTTTCTGTTTGTAAGTCTGTCAGACACGTTTATGAAAACAAATTTACTAGCATAATACCCAGGTGTACATGTCATTTAATATCATATTTACAAAGACCAGTTGAGCTTACGTAAAATTGAGTGGATAATAATTCGGTAAATAAAGCTGCTTACCCGTTGTATTGATATTGTTCACAATAACATGTGAGTAGGAAATTCTCTTTTCTTTTCCTCGTGTATTTTTACGTACTATTTGCTGTTTGACCTAACTTAAATATTATGTATATCATTGTCCTGTACGGAAAATCACAGCTTAAACAGTATACAAAAAAAAATACATTAACTGGTTCAAACAGAACTTATCAGCAAAAATTTTGCAAACGTCGATAACGATAACATATTTACAAATTAGGGTTTCTGACACGATTTAAGTTCAAACCGAAGTTTTGCGATAAACAGAGTTACCGTTCGTTTTATTTGCTACTTGTTTTACAATATGGTATAACGGTAAAGATTTTAGGATATCGCGATTGCAATCATTACAATGCGTTTTGAGTACTGTCAAGGAATACTAAGTGATAGAATAGAGGGTCGCTTTAGGACAATTCGCAGTAATTATAAGAAGAATGAATAACAAGCACATAGAAAGGTAATGCCTATAACCTATTTCTTACGGCCTGAAAACATTAAATAAATTGTGCCGTTGCTATTGCAACTGATTCACAAAAAAATGTGATTATAACATAAAAAATAATTTTAAAGGCATCTTATAACGATTAACATAGGCAAATCCACGTAAAATTGATTTTATACCCATTTATTCATTGTTTACGTTCATTAACTACCAAGTTACAATGCTATAAACAAAATGCCATTAAATTGCATTTCGCATATCGACAAATGAACATGCAATACTGCAATAACACGAGAATAACGCATTAAATTATATAACAATATACCGTCCTTTAAATTTAATCGCGGAATAATCTCTCGAGTATAGGCTTCGATCGCAGATGTAATCTTGCGAAAGCACAATATCGTATCTCTGTAATATATTATGACGTTTATTACGATTATAACTGGCCGATGAAAAGATAACAATTATTATTAATATGCTTATCTGAAAATACTGTTATGTAAATTGATATTTTTACATACAGGCTTTGTTTGGTATGAAATGAAAGTTACTTAATTTGTTACTAAAATAAGAAGATAAAGCTTTTTTCGCCAGCTTCAATTGTAAAGTTTTTTTTTAATAAATTCATTTAAATATTTATAGTAAGAAGTTTGTTAAAGCTGCATTGTATTAGTTCATTTATTTTATTCTTATTGTTAGGATTATTAACAGTGAAACACATCTACCCAGTCAACCCCCGGCCGGCATTTTCGCGATTTTTTTAAACACTATATTTTAAAACCATAAGCGAAACCATATATCCTGCTTCGTGTGATTCATACAATAGGTGATTTAAAAAAATATGACTGGATTTAAAAAGAACGCGTAATGGTGACGACCCTCTTTTATTACGGCTTGGTGCACTGGATAATTGACTTCGCAGTAGCCGGTGAATTTCGTTTTTTTTACTAAAAAATAAAATGGCGGACGCATGCGTGTGAATAATGAGGAAAGATTTATGGTAATAGATACCTGGAGACCTACTTCTTGAGTCATTGATGTGCATGGTAGAGAAAATAGATATTTGTAGAAGTATTGGAAGTCCATTATCATTGAAAAAAAATTATGTAAATGATACATAATGCATATTTAAAGTATAATCGTTTGATATACAAGTGTTGACACATTTTTCAGGGATAATAAAAATATTATGTCTGTATATAATAATCTTATAATTTAAACAAATTTCTTACGAATTATCACGATATACAAACACGATAGAAAATAAATTCAAGCGGCCTCTATACATAATCGTCGGCTCTTACACGATGCTACAATCTTAGCTGCGACGAGCGATAAAAAGCTCTCTTCACGAAGCCGGGTATTGTAGAAGAAAATAGAGATATTTTTAGTTTTTCGATATTTACTTACCCGATATGTAGGTAATAGGTATATATTTATAATGTTTAGATACTTTAGAATGTTTATCTTTTTGTTACTTTTCCTTTTTCAGTCATCATAAGTCATCAATTACGGAGTTTGAAACACATATAGCAATTCGTAATCAATAAATGTGAGTGCGAGCATGAATTCGATAGCAGCATGACACAAAATTCCCAACAAGATGGACAGCGTACAAAGAAGATTGAATCTCAACGTAATTCAATATAATAAATTGGAGAAGCGGTTTCAAAATCACTCACGACTCGCCTCGTGGCAAGCGGAGCGGCTCAATGCAATTGGAGCTAATAAAAATGCAATTCTCGTAATACGGCTCGACCATTTACTACCCTTTAATGCTCATGCATTCATTGAATAACTAATGTTATTTGCGAGTTTAAGTCGTTTTGCTCAGAGGCGGAAGGAGACTGTCGGATTCGTTGAATCACGCTTTGACATTGGGGAGATGGTTTATTTCGGTAATGCGATAGCTTATATGCAGACAGCGATTACTATTAGAAATTTAATTGCTAGTATACCGTTTAGTATAAATTAAAAGGGATTATTTGAAGAGTCCCTCTTTCAGTATTCTTTAAATGAAGGTCACTTTTTAAAAACAAAACAAATAAATTTTAATTGTACAACATTGCTTTACATTGATCAACACTGCAATAATTATAAAGTATTTTATAACTGAGATTTGTCTATATAAATCCCATTTCTTACTCAACGTCTAGTTTCCTGGTTTGAACAGTTACATGATTATTTAAGCGACCTACTGTTTATGGTAATATCATTCTTAAGCAGTTACAGGCTTAAAATAGCTAGATTTGTCTGCGCCCTCTTGTATGACAAGATTAATGTCTGATAAACTTGAGATTTTACTCAAGTATAATTTATTAAATCGTGTTGTTACCTTAGTATTGAATAAATGAAGTTTGAAATAAAATCTTTCGCATGTTCTATGGTTTTAGTTTGTAAACTATGCAAAGTTTTATTGGTAAAATTTGTTATGTTTCTGTGGTTTTGGGAGATTGGAAATAAATATTAAAATATTTGTTACCTCAACTGAAACATTCCAAATATAAGTAGGAGAAGAATATTTATAGAGTAACTGCTACGTTTAGTCGTTTATATTATCGAAAATGTAGCATGAATTCCTCCTTGGTGTTATTCTTTACCGTATTTTTGAAAGAAATGTTAATCATGATTGTACATATTATAAGTAATTACTCATACAAGCTCATACATAGATTACCTTAGTAAACAAGAACATTTGATAAATAATTAATTAGTACACCGGCATATTACCATGTTTTCTACCAATGAATATTCATAGCGGAACAGTGTTATTAGAACACACGTAAGAGGAAATCATCGATATTTATTTATTTACTTAAAATCAAGGTCAGCTTGACTTATATAGGTTAAAATGTAATATTGAAGGTGAGTCTAGATGAAGCCGTTTCGCAAACCAGATGTTGTATAATCATAAGAGCTAGAGAACGGATAAAATCTATCTGAATTGGCAATTGATACATTGGCAAATAGGTAATTATAGACTATCATTGACGCGTATTGCATACACACAGTCAATAATAAAGGCATAAGCGGCCTACTTTTATGTGGAAATAAGAGCGACGTTATATTCATATCATAGGTATTCATTTCATACTAAATGTTCCTCATTTATACCTATAGGTTTACTTTACATTTTTAATACTTTGTTTGTATACCTACAGACAAAAAAAAATTAGTACCTAATAAGTTTCACATCAGCAACAAATTATAATTTATACCATGAACACATAATGTTTAAAAATAAGAATGTAATGTAAATCATTAAAATATTAGATTAAAAGTAAAAAAGTTCATTATAAAGATCAGTATCAATGATCACGAGACTTCGCTTTCTATGCAGTTTTAGATTAATAATTCAGCTTTAAATCAAGTACCTATAAGCAAGAGTCCTTCGCCTCCACGGACGCCGAGTGTGGGCAGCGCGCTCTAAGGACGACCAGTCACCATCGGTTGATCTCGACAGGGCGGTGTTCCGCGCCTCCACACTCCTCGCGCTCTCCAGGAGTATCGCCGTGTACTTCGTTATCAACATTTGCACCTCACTCATTGAAACACTCTCACTAAACAAATCACACGCGTCACACAAAAACGGCAATGGATTGCCCACAAATCACAAATTACGTTCGCAATTTATATCGTGCCTTGGTGCAAGATCGTACGTGGGTATGCCGGGACGCAAGGTAAATAACTGACACAGCCGTCACGCGACGTTGGCTACCAAACATCAGCTTTGTTACCCTCGGAATAACAACGGGATATTGTGAATTATGCCCACTCCCACGCATCGACTTGACCCATGTTAAAAACCGCTTACATTAAATTATTTTCTTCAACCCTGTCACTCTCAACCTGCATTTGAGACATTATGTTTTGTTGAATTAATTTATTATATAAGTTGAATTAAATTATATGAGGCCCCCAATTGATTAACTTTTTGAACAAAAAACAAGCTCTACAACTTTTCGTTGTAGAGCTCACATTTTCATAAAGCCATAATTTTGCGCGGATTTTGCATAAAACAAAAACAAATCAACCCTTTCGTTTTCACAATAGTATAACCATTAGCATGCATACAAAACGATGGCGTGTAAATTGGAAGAAATATTACGTCATGATTCACGATGTCAATTTATTTCGATTCAATCAAGATATTCTCCAATTGCAATATCCGTTGGATTGCATCAATCTCATCAATAAATCATAGGATGAACACAGATACACAAATCACAATAAACTGTTAAATGCTGTTTATGCAAAAAAAAATGTTTATTTATTCGAATGTATTAATGAATATTGTGAATAATATGCTATGATTAATAGGATAAATTTGTCATTTTAAAAATATTTTTTTTTTAACAATCTTATCCTAGTTTCTACAAACAGTTTCTTAATCATGACCGCAACTATCAATGCAGTCGACCAATTGTGAGGGCAATTAGCGACACAAAACACCGGTGTCATCGACCCCGGCGCAATAATTCTGCAAATAAACCACGCTGTAGAAATAGCTATTCTACTCGTAGCTCAAGGGTACTATTAGCTTCATTACGATTTAACCATTAACTTTCAAATGCTTTGAGGTTTTAATATCAGTTACTCGTAAGTAGCGTGCGCGTTTAGTGACTAGGTTTTATTGTTCTTTTATTTATAGAAATAAGCTGATTAAAATTACAATAATGGTTTGCAGTGAATTCGCTTGTCTGTGTAATTAAAAAGACGATGTTATGAGACATGAGTTTCATAATATTTTATTATTATTAGGTCCTTAACATGTAAGCTTTTCAGTAACATGAAAAATATGTCTTCTTTAAAAAATATACTTACCTACCTATTAATGAACTTTATAACATGTTTTTCTTTATAAAAAGCTGAACGATATAAGTCTGTAAGAAAAGCGATATTATCTATGTTTTATCTTGATTTGCAGTCATTGCTAAATCATGTGTTTAATTTATTTAACAAAAAATATATTGCCTTGACCGACATAATATACGTTAGTGGACACAGTTGTTATGATAAATAATGAGTATTTGGGTTATTATATTTTACGTGCTTTAATATCGCTAAAATATTAAAAAATACATATACCTATGTATTTAACATGTGATATTTAAGGCGTCTAGTTGTTGCGTAATAAACTCTTTAAAGACAAATAGCAGAAATATATGAAAATAGAAAATGTATTCGCTTTAGTTCTGCATGATATTTTCCATTTAAATAACGATGAAATATCACGTATGGGAAACCTCATTAAAACTTTCGGATCGCTATCGACCAAGACCTTTGGCTTTGGACATCATTTAACTGTCGTTTAATGGTGAACTCTTCCGATCTTTATACATTGTATAAGTATTAATATTAAAGTATTAAATATCAAAAGTTCGACTAATATACCTCGTCAATAAGATGGGAATTGGTAGTCCTTTGTACATTCTATTTAAATTATGTCTATGTTTTTTTTTTGTTTCAGATATTAAGGAAATTTAATAATACAAAACTAAAGTGTGCCAATGTGACTTACACCACAAGTTCTAAAGTAAATTCATGTAAGCGAGTTTAAACGAAAAATAAATTAAACCCATGAGTTTTCCTCACACTACTAATTTTTAATACCGAATATTATCCTTAGATCCAATGCAATAATTTATCCAACAGTAAAGTACCTACCTACCTACTCTATAGTAGATCACAATAAAAAATTTAAAATGAACTATAACCTTTACTCGCAATACGTATCACAATAGGAGCTACAAACATTAACCACGTTACACGCATAAACGTCAAGTTCGAGGTTATACAGGATTTTTTTCTCCTTTTAAGGCGAAGCGGGTATGATAAACGTGTTTACCAGTCGGTCATCGATTACACACAGCATTTGTAATAGGTCATAGATTATAATATTATACCATTTTATTCGAAGGCAAACAAACAGATATGTACTTGGTACAATAACTTGTGAATAATTTTGTCGTCTACACTAATATTATAAAGAGGAAAACTTTGTTTGTTTGATTGTAATGAATAGGCTCATAAACTACTGGACCGATTTTAAAAATTCTTTCACCATTCGAAAGCTACACTATTCACGAGTAATATAGGCTATTTATCATCATGCTAAGACCAACAGGAGCGGAGTAATGCGGGTGAAACTGCGCGGCACAGCTAGTAAAGTATAATTGAATACATTGAAAAAATAATATGCAAGCTTTTAACCAACACAGCAACGTAGCAAAAGCAATGTTGAACAATACATAATGTAAGAGCTCTTCGTTCAAACTAGGTATTAAATAAAAAATAATATTTTTCGTAATTTAAATGGAATTTTAGCATACACGATATTGCAGTAGGTACAAATACATTTTAATTCCAGAACCTATGTGCTAAATAACTTCGTAAAATTACTACATGTATATTTACTCTATGAAACTAAATGTTTAAAATTTTGATGAATTATGCAATATTAACGATAAAAACTTAACATTAAAAAACGTGTCTATTTGTTTTCCATAATTCATCGACCTTTCAAATAATTTTAACCAAACACACGAGCATACATGTTAATATATTCGTGTCGTGAGAATACATTCTATTAGTCAAGCGACACTAGTCGAAATAAGTACCTAAGTGATAAATAACATTTTGAGTACATCTACCGTTAAACTGCAAATAAATGATAATTTCTTTAAGACGGAAAATGCTTTCGAATAAAGATTTTTTTCCTAGGATATTTCTAATCCATATAAAAAGGACATAAAATAGAAGTTATAAAATAGAAGATAATCAAAAGTTATTTGAAAGTTCTTTTTATCACTCATTTTTTCTCAATTTAAAATAATATTAGCATTATTTTTGTATTCAGTTAAATAAACATACTAATTAGCCGCATATTTTATGAATCGAAAGAAGTCAAAACATAAATCTAATTCTTACTTGCAATAATTATTAATTGTACACATATCATTTGAATAATTCATTCGTATTTGACTATCTGTTTATTTGCACCTCCAACTTGATAGGCTTTGCATTCCATTCCTCGTATGTCGGTAATTTTATAGGCATGATAAGTGCTGACGCATATAGTGAATCGGCTACAGATACCTCTGCAGAATGTTTATTGATTATGCACTAATTACTATCAAAGGTTGGTTTACTTATGCAATTTCTTCGTACTTTTTTATAGGTAATACTTGGTAATTGGTTTGGTTTTGCCATTGGGAAGGTATTAATTGCATTGAAATTAGTGTATTCACGGACCTTCACACAAACACGAACGGTTTAAAAAACCGCTCTACCAACCGTAGCGTCAACTTTAAAAAAAATACATGAGTTATTAAAAACTCTACCAAGAGGATCCCGGTCGTCAAATGTTAAAAGAGTTTATGTCTAAGTTATTTAGGTTGCCTGGAAGAGATCACTCTTAAGTGATAAGGCCGCCTTCTGTGCTGGACTAGTTATAAGTTTTAATTTTAAGGATTTATTTGTATGCCAGCACAATAAAGTGTTAATCTTCTTATATATAAAAATGAATCGCAGAATGTGTTGGTAAGCGCATAACTCGAGAACGGCTGAAACGATTTCGATAATTCTTTTTTTATTATGTTCCTTGAAGTACGAGGATGGTTTTTATGTAGAGAAAACGTAAATAT
>CAJQZN010031259.1:0-12532 GCA_907164685.1 Colias eurytheme | reverse complement strand
ATAGGATAGTTTAAACATGTAGGTACCACGGGCGAAGCCGGGGCGGACCACTCTTAAAAATATATTAAAACAAAAAATTACATACATCAAGGAGTTAAACAGATGCAAAAAATAATAATAAAAATCGGTTCAGTCGTTTAGGAATAGTTCAGATACAAAGATAGGCACAGAAGAATTATATATTATATACAGTTTATAGATAAGTAGCATACCTCTTGCCAATTATTAGCTTTCAATGCATCAATATGTGCATATAGAGCGTCCACGTTCCTAACTTGCAAGCAGACCATGTCCCAAAAGCCTTGTAGATCTTCCAATGTGGTGGGGAACTGCTCATCACCACGCTCGTTTATATTGTTGTAGCAGAGACCTGGAATGTTTTTAAGTTTTTGTGAGAAAAGGATAGAAAATAATGTATATTTTTGTAGCCAATGTAATAAAAAGTAGTGTCTACTGTGTATATGGGTTCTGTGGGTTCGATTCCCGGTGAAGACGAAGAAAAAATGTCTCGGTCTGGCAGGACACAGAAGGCTGATCACCTACTTGTCCCTAAAGAAAATCGATCAGTGAATCAGATGTATAATGCATCTGCCCCTTACCCCACTAGGGGACATGGGACTTCACTCACACACTATGTATATGAGAAGTTTGATTAAAAGTCGTGTTTGTATTGCATTGCAAATAATAATTAAAATAACATCAAATCAGCTAGTTGCTACTTAAATGTTATCGCTCAAAAACATATCAAGGATTCATTAAAAAAAATTACAAGCTATTTAATGTTATTTGAAAATTGATTATGGTCTGAATTTATTAAAATAATGTAAAAATAACACGATTATTAAAAAAAAATCTATAATCTTCATACTTATATTGTACCAAAATGGTGTTAATTTGGTTTTACCCTGCCTGCTTCGCTATGGCACATTCTTTGTTTTTAAAAGAAAAATAAATAAACAAGAATGTACATATTGTGTAAAATTTTGAAGTAAAAGACTTCCGAGTTATTGAAGCATATACTAAATAAATAAAACCCATACTAACCTTCAAACTGTTGCATTTTCTGCGTAGCTAGCAGTCTGGCTTTGCCTGACGCCGCTCGGAGCAATCCCAATATTTCTTCACTGATATTCTCTTGGTTCTGAAATTTGTTACGTAATAAATTTAATACAAATAACAATAGTTTTTTTAAATATTCTGAAAAACAAAAGGTTAATTATCGTTATGTTATCTATCTGGGTAGCTTTTTATTTATTAAAACTTATATTCATACCTTGTGTTATTTAGGGCCGATTTTTCAATGCTTGGATAAAACTTATTCGTCGAATAATGTATAAAACTACCATTTTAAAAACGTATTCTTATTGCCCGTATTTGATAGTTTACGTGACATTTTAATATTATCGTGTAATACTTTATTGGACGGATAAGTTTTATCCAAGCATTGAAAAATCGGCCCTTAGTTGTAGAAATAACAAAAAATTGGTGGATTGAATCAATATACAAAAACTCAAGAGTTAGTTTATGGTAAAGAGAAAAAGCTAGTTTCTAATTATTTCTACTATTAACACTATTTCTTCTTCAAATTAAACTAATAGTGAGATTATGTTCGTATTAATATAATATACAATTAAGGTTTTCCTTCCCATTCATCATATTAATATGAACATAAAACAATAAATCAGTTCTTAGTTCAGATATAAAGTGATGTGTTTTAAATCATTTTAGATCAATTTGTCATTGAAGATTTCAATGGCAATTTAATACAAGTTTCTATAGAAACAAAGTCTATATAGCAATTGTATTGAATTAATATTAATTTTATAGTAAAGATTTATAAATATCTGTATCCAAATTTCTCGTAAATAAATAAGTGATTTACTAATATTTTTTTTAATTTGAAAATTGTTGAAAAAATTTCTGATAATTCGCTAAGTAAATACTTAAATAGCAACTAGTGGTCCGCCCCGGCTTCGACCGTGGTACCTATATGTTTAAACTATCCTATCTCTCAAGTTGGATGGAACTGCACATGGTGTGCGAATTTTATTATAATTGGTTTAGTTGTTTAGGAGTCCATTGAGAACAAACATTATGACACAAGATTTATATATATTAATATAATATATTATAAGAACTCACCTGTAAGCTTTCCAATTCCTTCTCAGCTCCAACGGCAAGCGCAATGAGCCGCTCCGTTTCCTTCTTCTCCAAATCGATGAAATAATACGCGTCTTTAACAACCTCCCCATTACTCGTCCCCACACCGTTCACACCATTCGATTTCACACTGTCTATTATCACAGTATCACCGTTTGCCACTGCACTAACTTTCTCATCAGTCTTTTCTTGCGGAATATCCGATTTCTGAGGCGACAAATCCGCCTTACTCTTCCTCGGGGATAAAACTGGTAATTGCGCACGGAATTCCGGCCGCAAATGCCTCATAACCGGTAGGACAGACGAGTCTTCTTTTGTAGGACTGCTGTTTTCACTGTCGAAGCTGTCGTCTGATCTACGCGGAGATACGAACCTATCGCTCTGGCAGTTCAGAGATTTCTCTGTAAGGACTTTGGCATCATCATCTTCACTGGAACTTTTCAATTTGTGCCGCTTCTGATTGAAGAAACCTTGCGCCAACGCACCAGGCCCGTACAGACGCTCAACGCGTTGCTGTATAAAACTTTTCATGGGGCTCGTCAATTGCTCCCCATTTTCCTTAGTTATCTCTACCCTCTTCGAAACTTCGTTGGACGAAATAGTATACGATTCAGCACTAAACCTACTCTCCTTGCCATTCGTTGTTACCGTTTGCCTAAAATTTGATTCCGAATAACTAGACTTAAAGGCTACTTCTTTAGCATTATCCACTTCGTCCTTCTGAAGCATTGAGGACGCAAAGTTTTTGCTCTCAGTCGATATGTACGAACGACTGGTGGTCGTCATCGTTGGTCCCAGGAAGTCGTTCTTCAACTGCTTATTCTCAGCAGCCATATAAGCATGGGAGGGCGTAGCTATATATGGATCCGTGTGCGCCTTTGAAGGCGCTTTTGGTGTCAAATTCGTCCGAGTATCATGAGGAACGAACGTCGGCACCAGCAGTTTGTTAGCGCTGACGGGCACAGGCACGAGAAGCGAGTTATTTTCGCTCCTGTACTGGTAAGTGTGTGTTATCGGCCTTATGGGCGATGCTTCGCGGCTTTTATTGATGTCCTGGCGTAGTTTGGAATCGTATGTTGTGAGATTCGTGTAACCATTGACGGAGCATGCCAAATTCAAGTAGCTGGGCTTCTTTTGCGGTGGATCGTCGCGTTTCTTGTGATGACTTCGCGATCTGTGACTTGATGAGTCTACGAGTATCTTTGGCGGTGGTTTCAAGAGGTTTTCTGACTTCTGAGCTTGATGTTTTGGTGTTGGTGTAGAATCTTCAGGAGTTCTGGGTGGTGAAAGTGGAGTTGGAGTGATATTTGGTTGTAGGGAACCAGCCCTTTCTTGTATTCGCGATGTAAATTCCTTTATCCGACTAGTTGTTGACGATGGTGTTAAGAGATTCAAGCTTCCTGATGTGGTATCTGTAAGAAAAACATACTCATTAGCTTGATATCATCTATGATGATTATAAAATTGAATAAAAAGATTGCTAAAATTTTGCTTAATATTTCAAGACATTAATTAAATAAGACGTGTGATTATTATATATTAAAATTAATTCGATTCGATTTTATGCACAGAAGCGGCTTAGACACATTTAGTTATCACCAATGGTATTCTTTACTACGAAAAGACCAAATAATAAATTAAAAAGGATATACACACATTTTAATACTACACTTAATCATATAAGTACATATATATAATCTTCAACTTAATCTCAAAGCACATCTATGATTAAAAATTACATAAGCATTATAGACCGGGAGATACTGACACAAAATTTCGAGTCATTTGTAACAAGGATGGCGGTTCTACAGGGGTCTTAGTACGCAATGACAAAAAGAAAAATGATGGTGTGAACGCTGGTATCGGTGGCTTAGTCGCGTGGGCGTTTGTCGAACTCGTCGGAAAAATAGCGAAAGTCAAACGATTTGTAACACAAAATTTTTAGAATTTACCGATAGCCCATAAAAAAGTAGTAGGCGGTAGTGTCATGCCATACTTTTCCGGTGTGACTTACAGCCCGCCATACCGATGCGAATGTGTTGATTTAAATAAAACAATCATTCAACCATTTGTACCAGGCTAACTTTTGCACAGGTAACTATCGTCGTGCAGCCATTTACGAAAATCGCCATGCCATACTTTTCGGACGATTCCAAATGGTCGCCATACCCCCGAAAATCTGCAAAAAATTTTTATTTCGCCAAACTTTTTGTACCAGTATTGCATTTGGATTTTTGGAGAGTATTTGATAAAATGTGACCATTATTATATTTGCCATACTTCTAGTAGGGGGAAAAAGTGCTGTCATACTTGAAAACTTAATTTATTATTAATTTATATAAGTGAAGATTTCCAACACATCTAGATCTTTGAAATTTTGTATTCATATTTGTTGATCCTCAAACTTACAGGAAAAATAAGTGCCATACTGTTACAAATCGTTTGACTTTCGCTATTTTCCGACGAGTTCGACTAACGCCCACGCGACTAAGCCGCCGGTACCAGCGTTCACGCCATCGTTTTTCTTTTTGTCATTGCGTACTAAGACCCCTGTAGAACCGCCATCCTGTTATAAATGACTCGAAATTTTGTGTCAGTATCTCCCGGTCTATTACAACATCACAAAACAAACATGACACCGTGACTGAACTATGCAAAAAATCTACAAAGAAAATGTCAAAGCACTTATTTAGCATATTTTATACAAATACGGCGCTATTATTACGCAAATTCTAAGCATTGAGCAACTCACAAGCAAACATTGGGAAATAATCACACATAATCACTACACAGTATAAAGTAAAGTCGCTTTCCGTCCCTATGTATGCTTAAATCTTCAAAACTACGCAACGGATTTTGATGCGATTTTTTTAATAGATGAAGCGATTCAAGAGGAAAGTTTTACTATATAATAAATTAGGTTTTTGACAAAGCGGGCGAATCCGCGGGCGGAAAGCTAGTTTTATTACAAAGCACATTTGCCACTGGTGTTTGTGCAATGAGCGAGCATACCATTTTTACTCTATAGATTATTTTATCAACAAGGTCGCGATTGATAAGTTGTTAATCGAGATATTATGTTTTATAAGAATTAAATTTGACGTAATTTTTTAAACAGCTGTTTTATAATATGCCACGAATTTGCAAAATGGCAAGTCTTTTTACTATGTAATGGGATGAGACGGCTAGATCATTCATATTTATTAATAGTTAGATAATTTCTATGCATTTATGAATGAAAATAATAAATTAGATAAGCTGTTTTACGGATGAAACAATGGAATTACCTTTTTTTTCAACACTGTAGTTCGCTCATTATAAAATTTATAACCTGTTTAAAGTGTCAAAATGTATCTACACTAATATTATAAAGAGGAAAACTTTGTTTGTTTGTAATTAATAGGCTCATTTAAACTACTGGACCGATTTTAAAAATTCTTTCACCATTCGAAAGCTACATTATCCACGAGTAATAAAAGGCTATATATCATCATGCTAAGACCAACAGGAGCGGAGTAATGCGGTTGAATGCAGCACAGCTAGTATTTTATATAGCTGATGTTAGTAATTATAAATTAAAGATATGTTCACTCATTTGTGCAATTTTGAAGTTATTAAATAGGCTGTATGGTTTATTTTGTACTGGATGAAATGGTAAGACAATGTTTGCTGAATCACTATTATCCATACTAATATTATAAATGCGAAAGTTACTCTGTCTGTCTGTCTGTTACTCAATCACGCCTAAACTATTGAACCAATTTGCATGAAATTTGGTATGGAGATATTTTGATACCCGAGAAAGGACATAGGCTACCTTTTATTGCGAAATATGTACCACGGGCGAAGCCGGGGACTTCTAGTAGGCTATAAGGTTTATTTTGTACTGGATGAAATTTACTACATTAATGAGCATTTATTACTTTTACCCATCACAACTGTATTGATTTTGTCACAAAAATATACAAATATCTTTCTATACCCATCTATAAATAACTACATAGTATAAAACAAAGTCGCTTTCTCTGTCCCTTTGTATGCTTATATCTTTAAAACTACGCAACGGATTTTGATGTGTTTTTTTTAAATAGATACAAGTGATTCAAGAGGAAGGTTTTAGTATATAATTTATTAGGTTTTAGACAAAGTGGGCAAAGCCGCAGGCAGTAAGCTAGCTATACAGGCAGTAAGCTTTCTTACACCTTAATATGTAGAAACGGGATGTGTATGACTCAATGAAGTTTGCATGATGCATATAAATAGTGTAATTTTAATACAAGTGTTATACCAACATATATGGTTAAGGTATTCAGTAAACTGTATCTACGGTTGTGTTATTCACAACAAAGAGAACATATAATTATAAGAGGTTATAAGTTGTTACATTTAAATGTAAAACTATGTTTAATGTTAATATTTTTTATTAGTTGTTTTACTAGTTTAATAATTACCTTTTTTAATAGTTAAATAGATTTCTCTTCATAAAAAATATAATTAGATTGTTGAAATATCTTTTTCCTTAAATAGATATTACGTTTAACAAACTAAAATTTATTTTAGTACTTTGGTTTTGATAAAACATGCCAACTATTATTAGATTGATGATTATTAACTTGATGTAGGTCATAAAACTGCATTGTTAAGCGAAATCAAATATTGCTTACCTACATTAGTATTTGTTTATGCAGACAAATTTACCCTATGCGGATTAACACGGCACTACAGCATATAGGTACTTCTTAGCTATCTCAAGAATATTATACCGCTGAATGTTTTCCCGATAATTTACTAATAAATTAACTATGTCCGTTTATAACAGTATTACTCATGTTATGAGAAAAGCTAAATAAAGAAAACATGAGTATTCTTCAACTAGTCAAACGAATGAGTAACACAGTGTACGCATGAAAAAAATAAAACTTACGAAATCACATACTGTGCAGAGGTCAAAAATACATTTTTTCATGTAATAACATTCTTCAACTTACCACCAACGGGCTAACCGCAAAAATTAAATGTTGTTTGAACAGTTTTTTCACTTCACAAAACTTTAAACTTTACAATTTCAATTTTAGATTCGCACGAGTCAAAATCACAGACGTCAAAGTGTCAAACTTTTTTTCAACTTTTTTTCGAAACGTCACCGGCTGCGGCCTGCGCAGTAGCGGCCGGTCTATGTCGTTCCGTTTCACGGTCTGTGGCGCCTGTGTTTAATCTGTCATTATTTTTCTTCCTCATTAGTCTTGGAAACGACGATTACAGTTTGTTTTATGACTAATATACACAATATGTGCTTGTAACTGGGGCTTATATGAAATTAGTTGTTCAATGAAATATTCTGAACAGTGTTACATACTTTACGCGAGCGTATTAGTCGACAAGTTATAAGACAATGACCGAATGGCGAGTATACCAAGTGCGTAGGCCGCACGAAGGTCAACCGATGACTTGTGGCATACATCTTTGTTTGTATGCATTTTGCAATTTAAATTGTAAATGTCCACATGACCTAGTTATTAATTTTTTTTTTGCAAGCTAAGGTCAGTTACGTAGGAGGCTATTTCTTGTTATGACTAAATATCGCCTATTCTCTGATTTTCACTTTGTAATATTTATAAAATCCTGGAGAAATTAAGCCTATTGTTATTTATAGGCACTGAGACATATTTTTCTATAATAAATGCTAAGAACAATAGGTACCTTTTTAACAGTGTTGCTATACTCATAAAACCATTAAGAGCCACTTACAGACTGCAGACATCTTTTGTATACATGCACCTGGAGCTTTTTATTGAAAAAATATTAGCAAACTGCTGTTATGCACATTGTTTAAATTCTGTTATGTTCTAAAATATAATATGTTGGTATATTGCACGCCTCATAAGCGAAGCGTTGAGGTGGGTACTACTGTCACTTCGCGCAAAACATCTGATTTTTCAAACTTAAAATGTCTTTATGTATCATACATTGCACTTGTAAGATAATATATACACACACATATTAAGAAAAAACACTATTTTTAACATTCATGATATTTTTGATGTCATTTTTGTTATTTAAACTAGTTAAAAAACAGTTTAAAAAAGTTCTGTCTTGGACGTCCGTGTGTCTGTATGTGCGGAGGATTTTCTTGTTAACACGATAGCGACCGAAATACTTTACTTACTAATCGAGTCTTTTTTTTTCTCTTACGCTTGAGTATGCTCAGGAATAGAACCCTTTCATTTTTCAGGGTCTGATTCGATGTGGTTTAATTGTTATTAAATAAACAAAAATAATAATTAATAAATAATTATTAAAAAAAAATTATGAGGCGTGCACTTTTGGATTTTCCAAACAATTTTTAAACTTAACGAATAAGATAAAAGTAGGTAAGCATTTATCTTGAAACATATTGAGCGTTCTCAAATTTACACTGTAATTATAAAATCTAACACTCAATCCGTTTATTTGAAACGGTGCATCTGGTTTTAAAAATAAACACGTAGCGTCGAAAATTTATGGCTAGAAAAGCCAAGATGTGATTGACCTAATGTTGTGATGTGTTTGGACGATCGTAAAAAGGAACGTAATAATTAAAGGGGAACTTAAAAAGTTAAGAAAAATAAAATGAAAATAGTTTACCTTTAATTACTGCTTACTATTGTTAAGTTGTATCATGGTCATGGACTAATAAATTTAGTCTATGGTTGTATTAACGAGGCATGTGCGACTAAATTAGCCTGTTGATATTACGTACCTATTAACAAACATTTATTATTCAATCTTTTGAACATATGAACAGAAGGAAAATAATTATTCTACTTCTGAATTAATAAATGATGCATCAAAATTAATTTCAACGAAATTATTGTAAAAACCAACCTTGCAATTCCTGGTTTCATTCTGATGAATATAATACATATAACAATAATACTGTTTCCCGAAATAATGACTATGGTTTTCTGTGGTAAAAGTATGTTTGTAAACAATATTTAAGTAATAACACCTTGTAATATAAATAGTAATGGATCAGTTCATTTCCATGGTGATATTTTTTATGCCATTATTTATTATTAACAAAAAGGGGAGTTAAATTCTTCGACTCTATGCCGTGTAGACACAGAAAAAGATAGGAAGAATAAAAGGTTATATTCTTCTTATTTCTCTTTAGTATTTTTGGAGGGAAATCCAGTGTATTCTGACCATCTATATTCTTTACAAATCCGACTGCTTCCCTGGACTCTTAGCTTGACTTAAGTGGCTTATAAATGTTGGAGGTCCTTAACAGGATGCAAGAGATATCTTGCTTATCTGCCGCTTAATTCCAAATTCCCTGTTGTACTGTATGAAATGCTAAGTGGTCAATTTAAGCGTCTTATTCAATATAGCACTTTATTTCTGAACTATAATGCCTGCATGCCTACCTTAAAATATCCTTTTGATTGTATCTAGTCCTTGTGTAATCATATTTGAATACAATAATTTTGGCATGAGAAAATTTACGTTCATCAGCCCTCATGCTATTAAATTACCTATATAATATACATCCCTATATGCTTATATGTATCCCTATTTAACATGTATCTTAATTAATAATGATAAGAGTGAAGCGTTATTAAAACTATTATCGTTGAAAGCTTGATAAAATATAAGCTTTTGCCGCGTAAAATTAATATTGTATCATATTCATATTTGACGTCGAAGGGAAATTGCAAATTGATGAAAATAGTTTGGATATGAGCATAGAAATCTAAATAACAATGGATATGAGTGACTCTGAAATTTTGATTCTAATTTAAAGTTTAGCTTGTATCTTTTTAACTAATTTTGATAAAACTAGTTCAGCATAGCACATATATAACCTATTACTATTTGCAGGGAAATGTATTTTAGAATGTACTATTAAAACATTTATAAAGATTATAAAATAGAACTTTAAATATGACTGGAATGAAAGTGAAGGAAGTATAATAGTGAACTAAATTCCTACCTTGTATCTAATAAAATATCGGTTCTATTAATAATGTACGAAATGATAAAACTTACATCTAACTAAAAAGCGAAACATCCACAATAAAGAAAACACATGAAAACAGAAATGAAATGTTTATTATATAATAAATAAATAACACATCGAAAAGTAAAAGCTTACACTAGCGTACATGATAACAATAACAAAAAAGCTAGATAATAAAAAGAGATAAATAATAGCAAGAAATAAAGATCGATACATAACAATAAACATGCTTACAACTAAGCGACACACGACAAACATCAAGGCGTGTTTGTGAAGATGAAATAGATGATTAATATTAAATACTATCGGTAGCAATTGCTTCATCTAACATCTTCATTTACACGTATTCTATATATCTAAATTTACCTGAAAAATCGGTGCTGGCGTCGACGTCCAGCGAGCAACTGCCGATAGAGTCCACAGACTTATCCATTACTTTCACAACCAATTTCTTTGAGCTATTCTTTAAAAGATCGGCCGGTTTAACCTCTATTTCGTACGGACCTATGCTATCTAGGTCGTGTTCTATACGCACTTCGTTGGACTTTGGCGATACAGTAGAACTTGGTAGTCTTATATCAGTCTCATCAGTGTTTATGGTTAGTATGGAATCAGGTTTCAGCGTATCGCCAGTCTTGTCCAATATCAATGTGCTCTGACTTGTAAAATTGCTTCGTATAGGCTCAATGTATTCAACGTCATCGTCATATACGAAGAGGTGATTGGAATGTCCGTTTAAACCATGTTCGTCAGTCGCATCCGCGGGTACAGCGTCTATAACTGTCTGTGGTTTAGTTAGACTTTTGTAATAATGATTCTCTAACTTCTCTAATTGGCGACGAGTGTCTGACTGCTTTTTTCTCACCGAATCTATTATAAGTGGCAAATTCAATAGATCCGGTGTCTTCTCTCTGTCCCGTTTGAATAACGGAGAATCATCGCTTTCAAGTTCAAATCTTTTATATTTGGACGAACAATAGTCGTCTATAGATGACGTATCCGATTTCTTGGAATCGAAAAACGTATCCAAAGAGAAGAAAGACTTCCGTTTTTTCTTTGGCCGGCTGGATTTATCAAAATTCGACGCGACAAAAGGATCTCTAGAGCTGTATTGCTGAACACAGATGTTACTTGTGTTAACTAATGATTTTGGTCTAGATTCTTTAGGCAGACTTAACGGTACGCGGTTCGTTTCAATTTTCCGCGAATCCAAGCTGAGAGTTTTACGAAATCGCTCATTGAGATTGGAGAGCAATACGCTTCTTCGTTCTGTGGATTTAGGCGTGACGTTGTAGGAATTTTGCTTGCTGCTAGACGGTTGATTTTCTGGAATGTGCTCTGTATATTTAAACTCTATATCTCGCTCTGAATGATCTGGACTTCTGTCATCGGGTTTCCTGTACGCTTCTGATGGGCATAGAGATGATTGGCGATTGTCTGGTCGATGGAAAGAGAAGGATCCTCGATTGGAGGAAGATTGTTTTCTATCGCAGATGCAATTACCTATGCAGCTGAGTTTAACGCATGGCCTCTTAGTATCGGACTCCACGTGAATATTATGACTTGTAGTTGGAATGTACGTGTCAGGTTTATGTTTGTGGACGAGGAGGTCCTGTCGTATCTTCTCCAGCCGTTCGTCGCCATTTAAGCCCCGCGTGTACTTCGACTTCGGTGGTCGGAAGAATCTAATCGAGCCGGTGGCATGAGGATCATTTGCTCTTCTCCTTACGAAAGACGGCGAATCCGATATTTTGTTAACACCTAGAAGAAGAACCGGCGACTTTTTGTCCTCCTCATCAGGTAAATCGCTGTGAACAAAAATGAAACAATTAGTCAACAGCTTGAAGCACATATTTTTTATTATTGCAATTGAAATTGCCATACAAAAGTAACTTTATTTAAATCAATTTTAACGTTAAAACTTTTTCATAAAAATCTCAATTTAAAATAAACAACATAAACAAATAAATTGAAATAAACAACTGGGTTAACACAAGAAACACACACAAGCAAAATTAAAGCAAAACATAAAAATAACAAATACTTACCAACACACACACATGGATTAAAATAAGTTAAACACTCAAAAGGAAATGATAAAGAAAGAAAGATAATAAAAGAACTAGCATGTCTCAAATGTTACTGTCAATGAAGGGTATCGGTCAATTAGGGAAAGCTGGCATGTTCACAGTACTCACACTTATGCAATTTCACTTACAGTATGTTCAAAAATAAATGCGACTCTAGTTTCATTTTAGACTTGAATTGTAAAATGGGTGCGTTGTAGATATGTATATGCAAATATAATTACTTATGAAAGCTCTCATAAGGGGTTTGAAACTTTTTGTATGGACGCTGGCATATCGACCCGCC
>CAJQZN010031257.1:0-17318 GCA_907164685.1 Colias eurytheme | reverse complement strand
ACCATCGATATCATTCCAGTCCCAAAACCCCACATTAATTTCATAACAAGCAACATCCACGCTTGGTTTACCGTTGCTGCGATAATCTGTAAAAACAAAAAATACATATGTAAGTTTACTTGCGTTTACGTTACCCAAGTACAAATTTCTTACAAAATAAAAAAAGAATGTCCATGTCATAAAAAAGCTACTCCAGCTCATAATCATCAAAGGCAAATTGCTTAAAAAATTAAAAAACGATTTCTTACTCACAGTTCCCGTAGCAATAGGCAAGGCACTAAACAGCAAAGTGCTGCGTCTCCCGAATCGATCGCAAAGGAATCTGGTTACAAGACTGCCGAACATAAACCCCACGGGAGACAAGCTCAGCATCCATGATACTTGATTCTGGAAACAAATTAACCCTAAATCAAATGACGTACGATAAACAACTAGACTCACAATCACGCTCAAAAATGTCATCAGCAAAACTCTGCTTTTGAATGTATTAGAAAGAGTTTTTTAATGGCAAAATAAGGTGCTAATTTTTCAATTAATGATTTATCCAACACTGCTCGGGCATTTAAACTGACCTTTTTATACTAAAAGCCTAATACTATAATAATGTATTTAAACAAATTTATGTAGACATGTCCCATATTCTAGCAATAATTAATTTTACACAGCTTACGATGAATTGATTGAAGGGAATTGGAATAAAGTGGAGGCAGACATTACAAAGAAGACGATTGAACAGAATGAACGAAGATTATTGAAGAGAATGAAATAAAGTGTAAATGCTAAGGACAGAAAGAAAAACCAGTGCCCAATATAAAATTAGCTACAGGGAAAATACCAAATATTTCTTAAAAGTAAAAAAAGATGTTCCCGAACAGGAAAATTGATATGAGTGTAATTATATTCCAATCCTTTCAGCTGATTTACGCGATCGCATATATTAATTGATAATAATAATTCATATTGAACCAAGATCAAGACCCACTTTTACGCTGCGACGTATTGACGCATAAAGCTATTTTATCCCATCGAGATATATGTACATATGTAGTACATATATCTCGATGTTTTATCCCCGTTTAATATCTGCAACTATGATGCTACATATTATCACAGAATACTTAATACTTTAATAGTAGCTAACGCTAATATTATGCTACATTGTTTAAAATAACACCTAAGTAACGCTGCTAAATACAAATGTGTTATTTACATTGCAAGTTGCAACGATAAGGGATAATTATTATAAAAGTAAACTGTGTACCATTTTGCATATCCAATAATATGCTTCTAAGAATTTATGAGGGGAATTACCCAATTTCGCTAGCTAAACATTTTAAATGCTTAATAACTGGGAACCATAATATTCTAAAAATAGTTACAATAAGGGACATGAGATTAAATAACTTATGATAGGTTGTTTTTTATGATAGTGGACTATTTCCGGAATTCAAACCGATAGTTTGTTCATAAACTACGAATATACTGATAATGAAGCCAGTGCTTTTACCGAAACAGCAGTATATTACGACATGCGTAAATAATTCACTTAATACCATAAATATGTAAGTAGGTACCTACTTCAAATATATACATTTAGTAAGATTTTTAGCGTCATTATATTTCGTGATCGGTTTATTTAATTTTTTATTGATACTTTTAGTGCGTAGTAACACCTTAATCTTCCATTGTAAATAAATAAATCAGAACACGAATGAGCAGTTAAAATAATCCAAACAATATAAGTATTCGACAGAGGCCTAGCTAAAAAAAATATTTAAATTTAAATAATATATATACAGGGTGTCCCACTATTGGTATACTAAGCGCGAAGGGACTTATAGTTTTGCATACACTGATCACGTAAAAAATACTTAAACAACAAAATTACGCCAAAAATTTTTTGGTTAATTTTTCCTTAAAATCCATGTTTTCGCCTCTAGCTTCGCGCAGCCAGCAAATACCACTTCGCTAATGTGAGCATTTTGTCTATGAAAACATTATCTTAAACGATACTCACGTGCGGGTGGCAAAGTTGAGCGGGTTGCTTGTAGGGGTGTACACATAGAGTTTTAAGAATTCATCTATCGGTCAAAAAAAATCGTCTGGAATTTTATAAGTATTTTTTACGTACTCAGCGTATGCAAAACTATAACCTCCTTGGAGCTTAGTATACCGTTGCTGGGACACCCTGTATAGACGAAACAATAGTCATTAGAACGTTAAATCAATATCCCTACAAGGGAAAGATATGAACAATTGACTTACGTCACTCATTTCTATATTAGTTTCGTTATTTTGTAGTTTGTGTATCACGGGCGTAGACCATACTGAAGACATGCCCAAAGTGGCGGTGGCCAATGACACTGTAATTATAATAATTATCAATTAACCAAATTAGTTTTAGTTTGTTTTCCGTCGAATTACTGCGGAAATTCTCGGGATGGAACCGGTAAAAAGTAAACAAATCGATCCCATAATTATTATCTACATCGAAATTCACCTAGCTTGATCGTCCTCTAGGAATAAGTATAGGTCAATCATTCAGTCTAGGAATGAACGACCAATTAGGAAATTAACAATTTAAGAACAAATAAATAAATAAATGTTAAGCTAAGCATGAAGCGAACACTTATGTATGACATAATCAAAGACGGTGGCTGATTATAATATCGCACTCCTTAAAAAATTAGCATACCTTATCCAAATTTTAATAATACATATTCATAAGTAGGTACCTATTGTCTATAATTGTATTGTCTTGCACACAGGTCTTGCAGTTGTACAAATGTCATTTCTCTCCTGTCATGTTTCTCTCTCTGTCCGTCTGTAGATTCATAGGGCTCGTACGGGTGAACCGATTTTGATTGTTATTTTTTTTTGGGTAGAAAGATGAATTAATTGCGAATGTTCTTAGATATGTTTAATCATGTTTAATGACAACATTATTGTAATTTAAATATAATATTGTATTGCAATACCTGCATAAGGTTTCTAATAATATTATGTAAAATGTATTAGTATGCAATAAATTATTTGAATTTGAATTTGAATGAAAATCAGTCAAAGAGAGCCGCCCGCGCCGTAGCAAAGTGGGGTCGGGGTTTTGTTAATTTTAATTTATTTTGAGGAAATAACGCACCAAATTCATTTTTCAGGTAATTCTATAAATATTAAAATTACTCACCTGCACTAGCCACCAAATATTGTAATCGCCTTCCTCCCACCATTTTCTAAAATATACACAAAAATTATTTATGTAGATATATAGAAAAATTATCGAAAGAACACATAATAATATGAAGACCGTAAAACGAGAAACGAAATAACGGCCATCAAGTTTATTTAATGGAATTTAATATTATATACTTACACATACCTACTTAGTACAGAATTAAACACAAATGTAATGCGAGATATTTCATCTACTAAAAACGGTTACGTTACAATTTTAATATAATATTTGAACAAGCGTCAACATCAATCGACGCGTAACAAGTCAATGAGAATTTGCTTACTACAATGTTACATAGTTGTAATAATATCAGTTTAAGCTGGGCAGTTTGTTTACTGACCAAATTTGCAAAGTATAGTATTCCGGATAGCTAGGTAGGTACCTAATGGAAGGAAATCTAAAAAAAAAAAAGATTGTAACTATGTATATAGGTATATATAATATACTACAGATAGGTATTAGTATTATAATTAAAAAATAATATTAGTATTAGTATGTTAATATATGTTATTTATAAATATATTTCTTCTGTGTGTGTTTGTCACTGAACTCCTCCTAAAGTGATGAACCGAATTTAGTGACATTTTTGTGTTTTCAGAGAGATTGAAGAATGGAGATGGATCCAGTGTAAGAATTAAAAAATTCTCAACTCTGATGATGATGCTTTTTTAATCATAAGAAAGGAGGCAACAATAGAGCAGAGAAATCATTTTGGTGGACTACATACTTGTGTCTTGCTTGCCTAGAATGCTTTCCTTTCATGAAAGAGCTTTTCTTCCTTACTATAGATTTCTTTTTATAAATTCTTATAACTACTATGGACAATTTCAGATACTACCTATGGATTCATTGTATAATCAAATATGCATAAATTGCTAATGTTTTAATCCTTCCTTTCAAATTCCTTCCTCTGATCAGCAAACATTGACTCCTACCTCTTTTATCTTTCTTTTTTATGTCTTCTTCCCTATAGATTAATTTCCTAGATTTAATTTCTCTATAAAGCCAATTCTATATTATATAGTCTAGTATCATTGTATATATCCTTACCAAAATATTTCAATGCTTTTATTCATTTTAGGGAAACATTAGTAAGTAGACCACTTAAATGAGAACTTGGATATTTTCATCTACATTAATTTAATCATTTCATTTTGATTAAGTAACTATATTAGCTTAAGCTCCAAAGCTATCTGTAATAATTATACATTAAAAATGATTTCATCAGCAGAAAACTAAATTATGAGTGATGTGACAGGCTATCTTATTTTATAAGACTATCCAATAGGTGCATTTTTCTCCTCCAAATGTGTAGTATAGAACCATAGACTAATACACTCATTTATTAGTCCATGTATAGAACTACCTTAGAACATGCACAAAATTTGCATCATTTTTATTCGTGTTTATAGTAATTCTCAATAACAAATTTCCTATTCCCATTTTCAACCACTTTATGGCATTTTTCTAATCAAAGTCTAGTTACAGACTTTTGTTTTGTTGATTTTTTATTTGTTAGGTTACCTTTGATTCTACATATTATTATATACTACATAGGTTCCTTTCTCTTCTGTTTTAAATAATTTAATAATAATTGGTACATTCTATCATTAAAATAGCTATATTACTACACATAAATAATAGCTCAAATAAATTTAAACTAGGTACATGCAAAAGCATAGACTTAAAACTTATATTTTAACCTGCTCATTTGCTAATACTTTAAAATGAAAATACTTGTACTTTTAAAAAAAACTTTTAATAAAATCGTCTCATGCTATGATTGTATTCATCATCGAATTCTTCCATATTTCATAAATTCTTGTTATTAAAAATTATTGTAATAATACAACAGTGATTAATAAATATATTTGTTTCACTTACAACTCAAAACAAATCTGAAATCTGAATCACATTTTGAATTTTTCTGTCTCGCACCACAGAGGCACAGAGCAAGTAGAGTGCGTTTCACGAAAGAGTTCCCCTGCCGTTATGTTGGCTTACCTGACTGTCAAAAACGAAAATATTTTTTTTAATCAAAAATGACAGAGAAAATATTCTCCTTTCTAGGCAGCCGACCCCGTAAGATACGGGATAAGGCTAGGAAGAAAGGAGAATATTTTCTCTGTCATTTTTGATTAAAAAAAAATATTTTCGTTTTTGACAGTCAGGTATGCCAACATAACGGCAGGGGAACTCTTTCGTGAAACCAAGCGTGAAACGCACTCTAACAAATGTTTTTTGTCATTTTGCACAGATAAAATAATAATAAATCAGCTGTTTACTCGAGTGTTGTCAGTACTCCCAAGAGACCACCAAGAGACTTTTTCTATCTACCCATGAAGTCTGAACTCTGAACTCTTAAGAGGAAATTTTGTTTCTTTAGAGTTTAAACGTACGTTAATCAGAAAATATTGGAAATAAATCACTTAAAATAATCCTGAAAGGAAAGGTTTTCTTTACACATTAATCACAAGACTTTTCTATTGTTCACAAGAGAATACGAATTGTAATAAAAATATATCGTTTGTGGTCGTTACTAAATAAAAATATAATTTTAATTAAAAAATTATTCGCTTATTAATTTTGATAAAGCAACCCTTTACCCTGTAAAAAATTCTGACTTGACTGTTGACATGACATCGAATGACATAATCTGTGTTCCTTTCACGCGTAAAGTGTCGTGTGGCATCACTGCCACAGCCAGATTTAGTTTATTTGTAGATGAAAATAACAATTATAGCAAATTGTTTTACTAAAAGTCGTGATGTCAGAGCACGTATTACCGGCCGAGGAGCCGATACGGTTTGTTGCACCCGTAATACAAGATAACCCTACAGGATGGGGTCCTTGCGAGATGCCGGAGCAATTCCGTGACATGCCCTATCAGCCGTTTAGTAAAGGCGATAGATTGGGCAAAATCAGTGACTGGACTGTTGTCCAGGACAAGAAATACCAGAGTGAGTACAGAATTATGTTCATAAGTGCGCTACGTTTATGCAATTTATAAAATACATCCGCATTTATAGGTTATGCTAAATGTACGTAACTCTCTTGATGAATCGAAAGATTTACCGTCTGCGTCGTTTCAGATAAGTATGCGTCTCAGTTCGGCGCTGGTTCGTCATACGCGTACTTCCACGATGAAGATGAGAGTACATTCCACCTGGTCGATACTACGCGAGTGCAGAAACCACCGTATCAGCGTGGACGTGCTAGGGGACAGAGGGGACGCGGTGCCAGAGGCGCGCGTACTCCTGGTGGCATGACCACTTTGAGCAAAGTAAGAATTTATCCCAATCATAAGAAAGGAATACTGAAATCAGCTGTAAAATATTTGTTTACAAATATGTACCATTCAATACATTTTCATTTTACTTATACCACCACAGACATGATTATTTAGATACTTACAATTTAATGCACATTTGATCACACCTGTTTTGTTACAAGTGTTTTAAAAAAATATGAAATACATTAGTGTTTGTGTATTTAGTATTTGTTTTTTCTCACAGGTTTACTTCTAAAGTAATAAACTTGTAACGAAAAAGTTAATGATTGTAAAAAATGTCTCTTATGTTTACTATCTATTTAACTATAATTACTGTATCTTTTTAGCAACAAAGAGATCGCAAGCTAGGCAAGAGATGGGGCCAGCGTGGTGCTCCCATGAAGATTCGTGATGCTTCCGTCACTGTACGACCCACCTGGGTGACCATTGAAGACATGGACTTCCCTCGGCTTGCTAAACTGTCTTTGCCAGGAATTAAAGAAGGTAATTTTCGTTTAATGTCACTTACACATAGTATGAAAGTAATGAATCCATTAGATTTTGTGTAAAATGTCTTAACTCTGATAAATACAACACACTGGATTTCCCCAATAAATGTGCTTTAATATTTAAATAGTTCTTTAACTGATATAGCAAAAATGTAAGCTTTATCAATATCAAGAATTTTAATTATTCTATCAATTTATGAACTCTGTGTTTTTGTTTACATTTACATACCTGTGTATATAAATATAGAAGACAGTACCAGAAGTATGTTAAAACAAATGCAATGTATTTTTTTTAATAATTATCTGTTAAACATAATTTTATTTTCTATAGGTGAAGACATTGCCTGCTGTGGTACTTTGGAGTATTACGACAAAACTTATGATCGTGTTAATGTGAAACACGAAAAGCCACTGCAGCGTATTGACAGGATTTTCCATACTGTAAGTTATATCAATATAAATCTTATGTATAAAATTCTCGTGTCACAATGTTAGTCTGCATACTCCTCCGAAACGGGTGGACCGATTCTCATGAAATTTTCTGTGCATATCGGGTAAGTCTGAGAATCAGCCAACATCTATTTTTCATATGTACCACGGGCGAAGCCGGGGCGGACCGCTAGTATTGTATAAATTTATATCATTAAAATGTTTTTAAATGGACACATTTTTATATGTACCAAGGATGATTTGATTCAAATTTAGAAGTACATGTTCAAGAATTTTTCTGCATATTTGCTTTATTTATTTAACTTTTTTTCTTCATTGAATTAAATGAAAATGAAAAGTATAATTTTTGCATTTGGATAAAATCAATCAGCCTTCTTAAAATCAGCATTACATACCAGCTAAAAAGCTTCCTAATCTCACAAGCAATATATTATAATATTAAGATCGCATTTTAAATTAAACAATTATGTATATTCGACTGACCGGTTGGCTTAGTTGGTAGTGACCCTGCCTTCCAAGCCAAAGGTTGTAGGTTCGATTCCCACCCGGGACAAAAATTTGTGTAATGAACATAGGTGTTTGCTTTGTGTCTTGGTGTTGATTGTCTGTATAAGTATTTTTAAAATTATATATGAATGTTTATCAGCCATCTCGTTTCCATAACACAAGCAAAAGCTTTTTTTTTTTTATTAAATAAAATAAGAGTGCCTTTTAAATTTTAAAAGGCACCCGTCATCACAGGGTGTTCGCGCCATCTCTGGATTATAGTCCAGAGACATTGCAAGCAAAAGCTTAGTGTGGGATCAGATTGTGCCGTGTGTGAAAATTGTCCTGAAATATTTATTTATTTATATATTAATAATTATTATTGTCAGGTCACAACTACGGATGACCCAGTGATCCGTCGCCTCAGCAAGACGGTGGGCACGGTGTACGCCACCGACACCATCCTCGCGACGATCATGTGCTGCACCCGCTCCAACTACTCGTGGGATATCGTTATGGAGAAGATTGGTATGTTATCCATACAATTTTTTAATTAATTAATTTTAGTAACTCAAATTTAATTAATTTTTTAATTAATTTAAGTACCTCAAAGTCCACAAGTATAGTAAATCTATATACAGTTGAACCTCGATAACTTAAACCTCGGTAACATAAAAACCTCTGTAACTTCAAAAAATAATATGTTCCCTTCCCATCAGAGCCCCAAACCTCTTTAACTTAAAATACGCAACCTCTATAACTTAAATAAATAATCTCTGTATTGGCCCTCAGTAACTTAAAGAAATGTTTCCACAACACAATAAAATTGTTTGTCAGTGAGTCATTTTGAAAGAGTGTCAAAACAAAAGGTTTCGGTATTTATTGCTTCCACGTGTTTAATATGTATTGTTAACGTAAACAATACATTACCTATTGATTGCTTTATCGAAATTCTTCAAAGCTTTGCGGCGGTTAGCTTTATGACAACAACTTACTTGCATCATAAGTTTTTGATTGTTGTCCTGGAAACATCACTTTACTTACTGTGTGATGAAACTGGCTTAAAATGAGTCCAAAAAGAAAAATAACAACCCTCACGGCTCACCTACGCTGATAAATTAAAAGCTATAGAAGCAGTGAAAAATGGATAGACCCTTGATAACTTAAAACCTCTATAACTTAAAATATTTTGTGTTCGAGGTTCTACTGTATATATTTAAAAAAAATCAACTATGTCTGTGTGTGTGAAGCTTTTTAAACCAGTTCTTATGAACTTTTCACACAAAGCAAGGGATAAGCAGGGATTTCAATAGATATTACCATTATTTACAAATATAAGAAATAATAATAATAGAAAAATACTTGTACGTACGACTTAACATCAACTTATAAAACAGATGAAAAACAATTAATTATCCTCCAGGCGACAAGTTGTTCCTGGACAAGCGTGATAACACCGAGTTCGACCTGCTGACCGTCAACGAGACGTCAATAGAGCCGCCCGCAGACGATGGCAACTCCATTAACTCACCCAGGAACTTGGCGCTTGAAGCCACATTCATCAACCATAACTTTAGTCAACAGGTATGTTTAGTTATAGTGCACAAGGTTTCCGCCCGCGGCTTCGCCCGCGCAGTCAATGAAAAACCCTCATAGTTCCCGTTCCCGTGGGATTTCCGGGATTGCGTCATTTTCCCGGGATAAAAAGTAGCCTATTTCCTTTCTTGGGTATCAAAATATCTCCATACCAAATTTCATGAAAATTGGTTCAGTAGTTTAGGCGTGATTGAGTTACAGACAGACAGACAGAGTTACTTTCGCATTTTTAATATTAGTATGGATTTACATCAAACTAACATCATCATGATCTTTTAGTGTAAATTCGTATTCAATGTTGTTCAGTATTAGAATATAGTGTTTGTGCAAATGAGGAATGTATGCTCTGTATATAATTTATTACTGAACTGCTATAATAGTTTTCAATTGAATATGTGTGCAGTGGGCATGCACACAGCAAAAGCTTAACATTTTATGTGACATATTTAAAAAAAATCAAATTGTTATAAATATTTGCATATATTTTTGTGGAATTAATGATCAGTCTGTTATTTACTGGTTTAAGTTAGTAGCTATTGAATTGTGATTCCCTCATTCATTGATAAATACTATTTGCTAATTTGTCAGGTGTTGAAGTCCGGCCCCACCGAGCCCAAGTTCAAATTTTCGGAGCCAAACCCGTTCGTGTCTGAGGAGGAGGAGGGGGAGGTGGCCTCCGTGGGCTACCGCTACCGCAAGTGGAACCTTAACAATGGTGTTGTGAGTACATTATTATTAAACTTTTTAGTCTTTTTTTTAAATATAAATTGTAATTATAAATAAAGTGGCTGAGAGGGCAGGCGTTACCCCAGTATGGTGAAAGATGCAGTTTCGAATCCTGACTTGTGTTATAAAAGCATTTGAATGCTATTTAACTAAATTTCAAATTAAATTAATTTTAATTTATTTATTGATTGAACAGACATTTGGCCGATCCACATAAATTTTTATTTTTTAGGGGCTGATTTTAAGCGCACACCAATTATTTCCATAACTAAATTTTTCAGCCTTCCCATTTGTAATTAGCTAAGCTAGCTTTCCGCCCGCGGCTTCGCCCTCGTTTTCAATGTGTTAATCCAAGTTACTCTATGTGTGTGCCATATTTCATGAAAATCGGTTCATCAGTTTTATTATTACCTAACCTACAAACTTTCGCATTTATAATATTAATAGGATATCTGCGTAGATTATCCGTCAGTTAAATCACTGTATGAATAGACTATCACTGACTTAGCATGCCATGAAATTTGGGTCTAAAATCTTATAATTCTCCAGGTGTTGGTAGCCCGTTGCGAGCACGACGCAGTGCTGCAAGGGCCGCAGAACGAGACCCAGTTTCTGACGATCAAGGCGCTCAACGAATGGGACTCGAAGCTCGCTAACGGTGTGGAATGGCGGCAAAAACTCGACACCCAACGTGGTGCTGTACTTGCTAATGAGTTGAGGAACAACTCGTGCAAGCTCGCTAAGTGGACCGTTCAGGTAGGATTTTTTTAAATAAACTAGATTAGAGGCTTTGAACATTACTGCGACGGAATAAGGTGTTAATTACAATGAATCAATGCATGGTATAAAACAAATTTGCTTTCGTTGTCTGTCCGTCCCTATGCTTGCTTATTGATAGTGTTATTATATGTATAATTTAATAAACTTTCTAGAAATTTATTAAGCCTTCTTATCCTCGGAATGAGTTACATAAATACGTATCTGTTAATAATATATAATTTATTAAGCTTTCTACAAATCTGGCATTTTTTTAAAGTCTTCAAATCATCGGAATGAGTACCATAAATCCGTAGTGCGTTTAAAATCCTTAAATAACATCCTGAACGGTATTGTATAATGATCTCTTGTATAATTGCAGGCGCTGCTTGCCGGCTCGGACCAGATCAAGTTCGGTTACGTGTCCCGTATCCAAGTGCGTGACAACTCGCGTCACGTGATCCTCGGCACGCAGCAGTTCAAGCCGCACGAGTTCGCGGCGCAGATCAACCTGTCCATGGACAACGCGTGGGGCATCCTCCGCTGCATCATCGACATATGCATGAAGCAGAAGGACGGTGAGTGTTCGAGAATGTTCTAGAACGTTCCATGGCAATGTCCAACTCGCGGCACGCAGCAGTTCAAGCCGCACGAGTTAACATACTGTGCTATATCATTGATATGTATCATGAAAATGTTAAAATGTCCAGATCACATGATCAAATGCATAGTAAGTTTGTCTCCACCTCCAGTGTCATAAAGTCACTTGTTTTTTTTTTTTTTTACAGTTCGGTATTATGTCAAGTATTTTGTATATCTAGCTTGTTGCATACAATTCACCTTTAGCATACAATTTGTAATAGCACCTATTTATATATTTTGATATTCACTCTCAATAACGTCAATTTAATAATAAAAATTACTTTTATTACATTCGGGTGAAGCTAATAATTTATTTTTAAATATCTCATAATATGTTTAACGTATGTAATGTTCCAGGCAAATATCTGATAATGAAGGACCCGAACAAGCCTCTGATCCGTCTGTACGACATTCCGGACAACACGTTCGAGTCTGACGCGTCAGAAGAGAGCGGCGACGAACCAGCCGACACACCCTTCGCCCCACTGTACTCGTACGGGAACTCGAAGAGAATTTAATATTAACTTCAACTCTGTAGTCGCCAATAAATACGCTGTATTATGTATTACATATTTTTATCCTGGATAATAAATCGTTTCGGTCACAGTGTGCGTTTTTTATTTACGTTCGTTTAGTGGATGACGTATCCAACGCAGTTTTAGTAGTTTTAGAGTAAGGCTCTGTACTATGAGCACAATCTTTACCAATAATAAAATTGGAGTGTCTGTTTATAATATGGAAAAAACGATTTTTACATTGGTAAATGTTAAAAATATGTAATGACGATTCGAAAGTGCTTCTAAAAGAAGTCAATGAATAAATTAATGTTTGAGTTTACTAATGCATACATGCTACAATTTTTGTCTGTCTGTTTGTTCCGGCTAGTCTCAGGAACGGCCCGACCGATTTTGATGAGATTATCACTAGCAGATAGCTGTTGTTATTAGGAGTAACTTAGACTATTTTTTACACCGATATTCCCTCAGGAACATTAGGATTAAAAGGAAAAACGCGGGAGCAGCTAGATCACAATAAAAAACGTTATATTTTATTTTTGTATTTATTTATAAAATATATGTCATTCTTAGTTATAATAGTTACATAATTCTCTTATTTTTTTTAATCCAAAAATTTCTGGTACAATATAAGCGAGGTTGTTTCCAAAATCAGAATTATGTTCCTTATCTATTAGGCTCTATGATTACGTAAATCTTAAAATAAAACATCGAAATAATATCTGAATTTTTAATCACATAACAAAAACATAACTTACAATAATACATTTTTTATTATTCTTTGGCTTTGACAATATCATCTTTGTTCAATAGTTCTAATTCAACCGCCTCCTTCTTCATATTATCTTGAACTTCTTCCAAAGTTTTTCCTTTTGTCTCTGGCACAAAAAAGTATATGAAAAATATACCAAAATATGCGATACTAGCGAATGACCAAAAAACCGTGTAATGTCCGAACACATCTTTGATGCCTTGATACGATTTCGTGACGAGGAAGTTCATAATACATGCTATCATAGTGGCTAAGCTTGATGCAACGGTTTTGACGTTTATAGGGAATAGTTCTGCTTGTAAAATATAAGGCAGGTTACCCAAACCGACACTATACAATATATTGAAACCCATCACACCAACTAGAGGCAATGCAGATATCGATGTCAATTTCTCCGGTGAAAGGTGATAAGCGTCTTGTAAAAAGAAATATATTCCAACAGCGGTCAGAGAGAGGGCAACCCCCGTACTGGATATCAACATTAAAATTCTGCGACCGAAGTATCCAGTAAGAAATGTTGCGCCAATACCTGTAGACACAGAAACAAATTTGTAATAAGTAACTATTAATTTGAAAAACTTTACATAATTATTACCAAACTAAGGTTTTTTAATGGCTTAGTTATTCATTTTTTAAATAATTGTTTATTTTAATTACGTGGCTGGATAAATGAGCTTTAAATTTACATTTAAAGACAAGCAAATTATACAACGATAGCTCTAGACTGCGTTAGACAGTATTAAGATAACAAATAATTATTATTTACATAAGCATTAAGTTCACTGCACTATCAAACTACACATCGTATAATAATACAGACGCGTAGCTCATGAATAGTGCTTAGTACCTATATATTAGTAAACTATTAGCTTTATAAATACTCTAAGCCGCCGTTCTTGAGTTCTACACTTAACAACACATTTAGCGATTCATTTTTCCTTTTTATACTTACTTACATATTATGTGAGATAACTGTAATTTTCATATTTTGCAACAAATTTTTACTAAGTATTTCATTTGTTAGCAGTGACCTTTGAAAACTATATAATATAAAAACTAAGAGGTAAGTACATATATTTCTTTACCTATTTCCGCGTTTCTATTTGTGTAACTGATAACTGTTCCATACTCAATAAATTATTATTTCTAGACTTTAATATACAATTGAATACTACCAGCGCCTTGTCCCTATGTATTTGATAATAGCCATAAATAAGGTAGCGTTTGCATATTATACAAACATAATAAAACAAAGATATAATATTATAGTAAGCTCAACTCTCAAGAACGTCGAGTTTTACTTCGGTATAAGGATAACTAATAATAGTATTTGACTCAACTTTATTATTAATTGCTATTATGCGTACAGCGTACTAACGACTTCATTATTCATTAGCTTATTGTCTTAAGTAAATTTTAGCGTAGCTGTAGGTATCACGCAAATATTTATTTATTTATTTCTTTATTTGTATCAGGCAGCATTGCCCATATATTGTTAGTAGTACTTATTCTAGTGTTAGTAAAACTACATATACTTATTTTTAGATTTAAGAATAAAGAAGAAATATGTATATTATGTACTATAAACGACGTGACGACGTCTTACCCGCTCCAAATTGGACTAAGCCATACACGATGCTCACATAGGGCCCGGAAACAGAACTACTCTGTCGAAATATAGGCTCCAAATACGCTTGAATCGCACATTGGCCCGTCATGTACTGTAGGATCTTTAGACCTATTTAGACAATTTTTTATAAATTAAAAACTGTCTACAGATACCGTATGTCAAAAAGTTGGTAAAATTTATGTATTTTTACTAGTAAGTATTGTAAGTATTAGTTACTGTAAATATTGTATTTTATTTTTTATATCTTCAAAAGTACCACAAATACAAAACTAATTTCATTGGTACATTTTGTTTGTAGAATTTTAAGTAAATGCAATTTTAATTAGGTAGGTAACTAGTTATAATATACATTACTAGGTATATATATTGTACAGGTATTGCTTTTTTTCTACATAAACAAAACTTTTGAGCATTTATTAATAAAATCAGGTACCATTGTTAGCTGTATTTGAATTTTTTAAGAATCACTTGAAAAAAGCTCTTTTCAACAGATAAACTAAACGTAATAATTGATTATAATTAATTGATTTCCTAATAATTGCTCAAAATATCTACATATATAAAACTCAAAGGTGACTGATATAGTGATCTATCAACGCACAGCCCAAACCACTGGACGTATCGGGCTGAAATTTGGCATGCAGGCATTTACGTAGGCGTCCCCTAAGAAAGGATTTTAGAAAATTCATCCCCTAAAGGGGTAAAATAGGGGATGAAAATTTGTATCATGTAAATTTATCTTTTCCACGCAGGCGAAGCTGCGGGCAACAGCTAGTTTGTTATAAAATTGAACATTGATAAGAAGATAGCACCGACTGCGATCATCTCCAAAATTCGCTCATCTAAATTAATAGATACTAAAAGTTTTAAATAAAAAAAAATGCGCCGTTTGCAGGAATATCGGTTAAAAATCAGTAATTTAAAAATAATGTACATATATAACAAGAATACACTACAAAACTAAATATTAGTGAAGGTTAGCAAATAAAGATAGCAATATACGATATTTATCTACAATACAAAGTATCAATGTAATATGGATATAACGAAATCTCTTGATAAACACTTGGTACGTTTATATTTTTCTATCTTTCTACGTTTAAGACTAAAGGTCATAGTTTTATTATTCAAAATTATACGTACATTTAGTCCTTCATATAACTCTTCCATGTTTAGTAAGCATTTACCTAAGTATAATTTTTAAAAGAAGATTATGATTATTATAAACTAGATTTCCGCCCGCGGCTTCGCCCGCGTTTGCAAAGGAAAACCCGCATAGTTCCCGTTCCCGTGGGATTTCCGGGATAAAACCTATCCTATGTGTTAATCCAAGTTACCCTCTATATGTGTGCTAAATTTCATTGTAATCGGTTGAGTAGTTTTTACGTGAAAGAGTAACAAACATCCATACATCCATACATCCATACATCCATACATCCTTACAAACTTTCGCCTTTATAATAGTATTAAGATTTATAGATTAATCAAAATTTGATATATTTTACCTGCAACAATATACAGTGCTTTTCGGTATCGTAAATTAGTCAAAAGCTCTTTTGCAGTTGTTTTATTTTCCATACTTTCTTGCACATGTTGCCTCATAATAGCCAATTGTTCATTTGCCCACTAGAAATTATAATTTATTAATCTTAAAACCAAAACTCAAAACTTTATGTACTCTACACATCTCTACATACCTACATATATATCTCTAGAATCTAGATACTCTCACATAGTCATCATTAAAGTGCATATTTATTATTTTATTATTGCGATGAACATTTACGACTATACATACCGCCTCATCTTTAGTGCCTTTTATAACCATGAATACTTTCTTCGCAGCATCTATTCTCCCGTCTTTCAAATGATAGTATGGCGACTCCGGTATCCAGAGACACAGCAGGGCATATATAACCGACAACGAGAGAAGTATGGAATTAAGTGCTGTATATGACACGAAGGGACCCACTCCGTACATAACCAGATTTCCCCCATTAATCATCACTTGAGTCAGCATTCCCAGAGCGCCCCTGATCTCTTTATCAGCTATTTCTGTTAAATATACCATTGTCACCTGTAATATGTTTTATCTGCATCTTAATCAAATGATGTACAAGACGCAAGGATAAACAAACATCCGTATTTTACTTTATCTACTAACTAGGACCCGCGACTTCTCTCATCTTCAATTGAATGACACCCGGGTGAAAATAAACCTATGAACTAATTCAGATTGTGATGATCTATCTATCAATTTTTAATTTCAGGTATATAAATCCGAACAGATGTTTTTGCGTATAAAAGTATCTATCTATTGCGTATATATAATTATCAAACATACAATGATAGGGTAGACTGGGTACGATTGAAATAAAGGACGGTTGAAACAACACGAATATCTCGCAAACCGTTGGTGGGGGGGTTAGGGGTCCAAGGGGAAAAAGAAGCGCACAACTGTTCTAAACACGAACCACAATGTTGCGTCGACCTCCGCGCGCTTCAGCTGATTTTATAAGACCCTATTATGTTTTTATGACCAAAAGTAAGTATTTTTGCTTGGAGATTTTTCCAATTATTGGCGTTTCTATTTAAGTGACAGTATTAAGTGAGCGTTTTTGTTTGAAGTGAATCTTGTGGAATATGACATTGTGACTATTTTTTGTGTATCATTGTTGTTACAATCACTAGAACTGTATTTTACCTAAAGTAGGAGTTGGGGACGGTTGAAAC
>CAJQZN010031254.1:2289-23454 GCA_907164685.1 Colias eurytheme | reverse complement strand
TGTGGTATAAAGTACATAAAACTATGGATTAAACTATGAATGAAGTTTTCCTAGAGTTACTTGAAGTATAAGTTAAGATTACTGTGTAATTATAGAGCATTTAATAATTTATTTATTTTTATCTTCGAAGATTGTGTCTGTGGTTGTGTCAACGTAGAATTAAGAATTTGTAAATGTATAAGAGTTCAATTCTATAGAGTATAGTTTAAGGTTTCCATTGTACCTATAGTTATACGTATAATAGTTTTAAATAAATGTGGAGGAGGATAGTGTATGAGGTGTGAAGGAGAGCGTAATCTATTTTGAGCTATTTTAAAATTAAATTTAAAGCAATAAATACTTCAGTGCTACTACTACTTGACAATCCCTACTAATATTATAAATGCGAAAGTAACTCTGTCTGTCTGTCTGTTACTCAATCACGCCTAAACTACTGAACCAATTTGCATGAAATTTGGTATGGAGATATTTTGATATTTTGACCCGAGAAAGGACATAGGCTACCTTTTATCGCGGAATATGTACCACGGGCGAAGCCGGGGCGGACCGCTAGTAGGCTATATATTATCACGCTAAGAACAACAGGAGCGGACCACGCGGGTGAAACCGCGCGGCACAGCTAGTTTCAATATAAAAGCTAGTTATTCATAGAATAGTTTATTCAAACAAATGAAGCATTAAACAGCAATTCATTATTAAATGACACGTGCTAAAACTGCAATTAAAACAATTAAAAGCGAATTAAAGATAAAAATAACCATGCTTAAGTAAATAAATATCATGAAAGCGATAAGCTCTAAGTTATAGCACGTGTATCATTGGAAAACTGTTTGTTCAAAGACTAAGGGTGTTTTTCCACAAGAGATGTGCTATGCTATGCTATGCTGCAAAACTATGAGACCGTTTTCACTGATGATAAGTTTTATAGCGATGCGAGTGATGGGCTATGAGGAAGCGCTGCCGAAAAGTAGCTATGCGATGTATCGATTGCAGGCGCTCTGCACATAGCTATACCACTAGTGGTCATCCATAGCACGCCTCCTGCCATATAAAAAACATCATTATCAGCCCATATACGTTCCCACTGCTGGGACACGGACCTTTTATGGAGGTACAGACCATCCACCACGCTGGCCAAGTGTGGGTTGGCGGATGACACAATATATCGTCGACCTTTTGATTCTTCGACATGTCGGTTTCCTCACGACATAAAAAACGTATCTAAGTTGAATCCGTTTTCACCACTACCAGTGCTAAGCTATATGCAGCGATTAATAATGGTGGATAATGGTCGATATCAAACGTACAGTACATAGCATAAGCTGTTCCACGTGTATCACTGGAAAACCGTGCTCTAATGACTTATAAAGGAACGAAAAACACTTTTGTTTCAAACAGATTTCTCTGTGACGAGCTATTTTGGTACATTTAAAACGACAGTGAAAAGAGTTTTTACTTTTTCTGACAAAAACACGATATTGAAACAGTATTTACGTCGTGGAATAGAGAAAATAAGGAAAATACAAACACAGGTTTAAATCATTAGCCTTTTAGAAAGTTAAAATTCGCAATTATTTCATACTACTGCTCATATTCGGGTAGAAGAAATAGGTAGACTAACAAAATATGACTCTTGTGGCAGAAATACCTCCAATTTATACATATATTTTATATGAAACTTGCCTTAAATAATAGTTCTGCTTGAGAAAGCCGTAAACATTTTTACACTTCAATAAACTTTCATCATTCATTTGTCACTCACGAGGAGGTTTTTATCTATCTCTATATGAAAGATATTCGTGTTAGTCGCCTAGGCATATCCTGTATTGGCAATGATGTTCTAAATAAATAAATAAAATCACCTTATATGCAATGCTCAGGATCGGTATATTATTTTAATCATATTCGGTAGTTCTATTCCTTACGATTATGTTACAATCCAATCACTAGTTGGATGTTTAAGTGGTGCTTGTTAAATCAACGTTCGGCCTAGTCATTCAATTAAATGTTGTCATTCAATGAACGCGCTAATCATTTAATCAAATAGCAAATTCAACCAGATACTGCTGTTTATACAGCAACACATGATATCGAATTATAACCGAGCTTAATGCATTGTCATCCTGTCAACGCCTGCAGTCAATTGACCAGTCATTCATTGCACGGCCCGCCCACGGCCGCCTACGTGTACCTACCAATATTTCATTATTCGATGCTACAATATGTCCAAACATGTTGATAATACATTCTATAGATCCTTCGAAATATGCAAAAAATTCAACAACAAGTCTTTACGAAAATAAACGCGATAGAGTCATTTTAAAGCTAGAAAATTGCTTCGCCTTGACGTGTTCAGAGTAGAGCACAACCTCAAACGCTTCGCGTAATGAGGCGTGCAATATATTTCATAATACTTTCTTTAGATAGTATAGAATAAGTAATAAGGCTTGTCTAAACAGAAGGAGCAGCCCCGCGAATCAATAGTTTAATCGAGAAAATTGGTATATACTGTCATTTTCCCTGTTGGCTCGGCCCAGGAAAAAGATACACGTAATTTTCACGTCCACACTGTCCAAGCTGCTTCGCGCAGCAATTACTTCGCGAGGCTGCTTTCTCTGTGGGATTCAAATAATTATTTCAACAGTAGAAAATAGTTCCTTATCGACACAGCCTATGAATTATATTGAGTTTTATGCAGGGGAAATATATAGCATACTAGCGGTCCGCCCCGGCTTCGCCCGTGGTACATATGAAAAATAGATGTTGGCCGATTCTCAGACTTACCCGATATGCACAGAAAATTTCATGAGAATCGGTCCACCCGTTTCGGAGGAGTATGCAGACTAACATTGTGACACGAGAATTTTTATATAAGAAAATAATAGAACATCCGTGTTTTATAATTAATAGATCATCAGTTATAATAAAAATTATAAGCATAACTATCATATAGGCGCAAATTTATTTATTTCTACACATTTACCTGATTTGGCATGCACACAAAATTAAATTCAACTCCGCGTGAACTGCCATTGAACTGCAATCAGTCATTACTTTATTATGAAAATCAAGCACATGTAATTACGCCGATAATTTAATAAAAAATAATTCACATATTATAATACTAATATTATAAAGCTGAAGAGTTTGTTTGTTTGTTCGAACGCGCTAATCTCAGGAACTACTGGTCCGATTTGAAAAATTCTTTCGGTGTTAGATACCCCATTTATCGAGGAAGGCTAGGTATAGGATATAAAATTATGCTAACCATCTACGCAATAGCTAGTAAATTATAAATACGTATTCTTAGAATAAAATCAGTCAATAGAATACTATTATATTTATGTATATCAGCCTGAATATCAGCCAATTTGTACCTAACTCTAAGTATGAAATGTGCTATAATATCGTATCGTCGTCGTATATTAGACATCTTTCCGTGATATTTATTATATTGTTACAGAAAAAGTTCAATAATGAATAGAAGTGACTCAGAACTCTTTCTTAAAAGCTCTGTGGGCGTCACTTATTGCTAGATGACGGGTCATTAGATAGGACATGAAAAGAAACACCTACTATTTCTTTTAAAATAAATACAAAGGTAAAAAGTAGAATATTTTTTAATTGGTTATTAAAAAGGCAAACGTGACCTTATTGTATACTAGCTTTCCGCCCGCGGGTTCGTTCGCGTTTTCAAAGAAAAACCCGCATAGCTCCCGTTCCCGTGGAATTTCCGGGATTAAACCTTTCCTACGTTTTAATCCAAGTTACACTGTGTATGTGTGCTAAATTTAATTGTAATCGGTTCAGTAGTATTTGCGTGAAAGAGAAATAAACATACGTACATATACACATACATCCATCCTCAAAAACTTTCGCATTTATAATATTAGTAGGATAGAATTAAGAGGATAGGATTGCTAAAATTATCGGCAATTATCCACCATTATAATTTAATATTATTTGAATATACATAGTGCTACATAATTCACAAATACATTGAGCCACAAAGCGTGCCAATTTAGTACACAAACAACAACATACTTAACAATTAATACCTGGTTAATTACTAATCTATTTGGCCAATGGATTACGAGTTTATCGTTAACTAGCGGTCCGCCCCGGCTTCGCCCGTGGTACCTAAAAGTTAACGTTTTTTTTCATCCTCAGAACCATCCTCGTACTTCAAGGAATAGATTCCGCAGCGCACGTGATGACAGAATTTTTATTAAGAAATTTTTTACACCTTGGGTTACATTATTGCATTTTTGGTAAGGATCTCTATTTTTTTGAAAATGCAATATAGCCTATGTTGCTCAGTGAAGATGCAGCTTTCTAATGGTGAAAGAATTTTTGAAATCGGTCCAGTAGTTTATGTGTGAACCATACATACATAATTACAAACCTTTCCTCTTTATATTATTAGTATAGATTATTATAAGAATTTTATAGTAAGCATAAAAGCCTGTGAGATATAATTTTTGTTATTCTTTCCCGCAAAAATAATTGTAGATATCTCATTTGGTTCAAATATATATTATTATAGTTTGGAAGCACATGCTATTTTTCCCCAAAGTATACCTAAATGTTATCCCGGGCACTAGCTAATACATGAGATTTAAAAATATCAGATTTTAAGCTATTGCATAGCTTCTATCGCGGGCCTTGAGCGCGGGGACCGAATCCGGAAATTGCGTAATGAAAAACCTCACGCTCCCCACTCCGACGGGCGCGGAGGTGTGGCTTGCAGGCATAGCATGCAATAGCTTTACCGCGGCAGTCCCCGAGTGCCACGCGTCTTTTTTTAGGGTTCCGTAGCCAAAATGGCAAAAACGGAACCCTTATAGTTTCGTCATGTCCGTCTGTCCGTCTGTCCGTCTGTCCGTCTGTCACAGCCGATTTACTCGGAAACTATAAGTACTACAGTGATGAAATTTGATGGGAATATGTGTTGTATGAACCGCTACAAAAATATGACACTAAATAGTAAAAAAAAGAATTGGGGGTGGGGCCCCCCATACATGTAACTGAGGGATGAAATTTTTTTTTTCGATGTACATACCCGTGTGGGGTATCAATGGAAAGGTCTTTTAAAATGATATAAAGTTTTCTAAAAAACATTTTTCTTAAAGTGAACGGTTTTTGAGATATCAGCTCTCAAAGTCGTAAAAAGTATGTCCCCCCCCCTCTATTTTTATAACTACGGGGTATAAAATTCTAAAAAAAATAGAGGTGATGCATGCTAATTAACTCTTTCAACGATTTTTGGTTTGATCAAAGTATCTCTTATAGTTTTTGAGATAGGTTGATTTAACTGTAATTTATTATATTTGCTGCTACGGAACCCTTTGTGCGCGAGCCCGACTCGCACTTGGCCAGTTTTATTATTTTTGTTACGATTTGACTCAAACACTTATACTCGACCGGTTTTTAACAATCCTTAATTTATGGATTGCTATATTTTAACCAATCCCATAAGTCTATAAGCCTTTTTACTTTATCCCGGACAACAGGGACGAAGCCGGGACTAGAGGTTAGTATACATATCTCCCGGTCAACACGGACGAAGCCGCAACTAGAGGCTAGTATACAATAAATATTTGCACACTTCAGAATAAGCTTATATTTCATATTTCACAGCTCACAGAAGCGAGATTAAAGGGCCTTTACATTATCCCTACAATCAACAAGGGATGAAACACGTAAAGCAAATAATAAAGGTTTGAAAAATATATATATATTTTTTTTTATTGTTTTTAACGAGTATTCAGGTTTGCAAATACAATGTTTTCAAATTTTCCTTTTAATTAACTCATTTAATTCCAATAATTTTTATCGATGGTTTGAAATTGATTGCTATTATATAAAATAAAGAAATTAAATTCTAAATGGTGGTTATTGAAGTGAAAACTTCTTTAGCGGCGTTGGGTATACAATCTTAAACTCGCGTCAGGACACGTGGCCTGATCCAAAAAGCGTAAGACGGTTTTTTTTTAGCCCTTATATTCCATGCGTAAGACGGATACCATTCCAAAATATCAAACATGCTGAACGTTAATAATCAAGTTTTCACTTCTGCCGGCACCCCCGGAGTGCAACCCGTCGTTTTTTTATTTTTTAGGTAAAAATGGAAGAACTTGGTAAGTAGGTAGGTTACACATAAGCATTGACAGAGCTTCTGATAATGTACTTAAGATACAGTTCTTATAGAAATACCTAACTACATAAAATGTAAAACTTGTTAAATTTTAAGATACAGAGAATGCCGTTTACAAAGCCAAAATATAATATTAATTTTTAATATAGGCTATAATAACATAAAATTAAAAAAATGCAGTAGCCGCGTACATATTTGCTTAAACAAACATTAATACTGATTCCATATTGCTCTTTTTCGTGTTTATTTATTTGTTTTTGCATATTCTGTATAATATTTACCTTCGTATATTTACTTTATTAACATTATCTACTGACTTCAAAAAAGGAGGAAGTATTTAATTCGATTGTGTTTCTTTTTTGACGACGCGGTTGGCGCAGTGGTAAAGTAACTGCCTACTGAGCCGACGGTCCCGGGTTCGATCCCCGGTCAGGGCAAATATTTGTGTGATGAACTCAATTATTTGTTCTTGGGTCTGGGTGTTATTATCTATAAGTATATTATATTTATCGTCGCCTAGTACCCACAACACAAGCCTTAATTGAGCTTACTGTGGGACTAGGTCGATTTGTGTAATAATGTCCTATAATATTTATATTTATTTAGTTTGGATTTGTCAGAACTCACAGCTTTTGACTTGGTGTACCGATTTGATAATAATTTTTTATTTGAAAGCTGACGCCTGCTTTGCGTTACTTAATTTGGTTTAGTTCTGGCAATTTGAAGGCAGTATATTTTTTGTTAAAAATAATTTTGTTACATAGCTTTTTTTCAAAATAATTCTTTGGCTATCCATCTTAATACCGTCAAATCAACTTCCTTAGCTTAACAAAACATTCTTTTTCAAAATAAGCCTTTGCCTTTCAGTCTTAATGCTGTCAAATCAACTTTCCTGACTCTACCTATCACCTAGATCTATTTAAGGTCACGTAATTCTTGTTACCAAAGCCCATATCACCGGACCACGTTTCACTCCCACGATAAACATAACAATGTTGTGTGTAATTGACTTGACACATGTGTGGGTGTGTGCGTTTAGTCCTTTTTAAACGTGGGTAAATCATATATCTGCTGGCCTATAGATACACTGAATGGAACCTAATTCTTTAAGGTACGGCGTAAACGAGCCATCAACCTCAGCCACTAGTGGCCAGCGACAGCCACTATTGGTCACATATTGGGCCACATATTGGTCCAATTTGAATAATTATTTAGGTGTTGGAAATTCCATTTATGGAGGAAGGCTATATAGGCTCTGAATCATCACGCTAAGACCAACAGAAGAGCCACGCGGGTGAAACCGCGGAGAGCTCGCAGAAGCGGAGCCACGCGGGTAAAACCGCGGAGAGCAGCTAGTTTCACACATTTTGTCGCAGACACTTCTGTAGACTAGCGAGTGATCGCTACCGGCTGGCTACACGTGTGCGGTGCGTCTATACAAAATATATGAAAAGAAAGTGTCACGTGGCTGTCGGCTGTCGCTGGCCACTAGTGGCTGTGGTCGGTGGCTTGTTTGCGCCGACCCTTAAACGTGGGTAAATAATAATATTTGGTGAGTTTCAATTCAGTGTGGCCCATAGTGACACTGAATTGAACCTTACCAATTCTTCAATAATATTCCATTCGAACGACCTCCGCCACCTCATTATATTTTTTACCCGGGCTATAAAAAAGGTATTTATTATTGTGTTGCATAAACTAAGAAATCTATTTCCGACTACATGAAAAAGGTTCAAGTTATTACTTTTATATTAATCTCCACTAACCAAGTCTTAAAACACATTGGGAAATAATTATGTCCCTATTATGGATTAAATAGTGGATGAAAGATAGTATTCATCATATTTCTTATAAAACTTCTCTGCCAAAGTCTTTCCTCAATCCTTCAACATCATAAAACACTGAGAAAAAGCGAATTTTGCCCTTTTATTTACTACAGTGAAGGATAAAAGCGAGTCAAACAATAAACTCAAAACATTTCCTACTCAAGTATCAAGGCCAAAAGTTTGAGGCACGCGAAATGAATTCACTTTGACACGTGATATTCCGACAAATATTTAATTTTCCTTTTTATTGAGCAACATAAATGATTAAACGAGTTAAAATACATTATGTAAGTGTAGTTTTACAACACAACATATAAATTACAAAAAACATATAAATATTACATATAAATTATAAAATCACAGCTTTGGCGCGCGGCTTCACCCGCTTTGTATCCATAATACACGTATTTCATTTAATTTCCTTTCTTTGTAGAAAACTTAATTAACACTAGCTTTCTGCCCGCGGCTTCGCCCGCGTTTTCAAAGAAAAGCCGCATAGTTCCCGTTCCCGTGGGATTTCCGGGATAAAACCTATCCTATGTTTTAATCCAAGATACCCTCTATAATATGTGTGCTTAATTTAATTGTTATCAGTTCAGTGAAAGAGTATCAAACACACACACACACATACACACACACATCCTCACAAACTTTCACATTTATAATATTAGTAGGACTTAAACCTTCTTCTTGAATATATATAATATATAAATACAACTAGGTAAAACCGCGGGGTACAACTAGTTAACACGATTATAATATCATACACGAAAAAATATCGCAAAAATTGAAAGGATTCTAAGAAATACAGGTATAGGTAAATACTGTGACTCGTGAATGTTATATATACCTAACTAGCTAATTTTTAGAAGCACTTTTCCATGCAGTTTCACTTAAAGAGAATTTTTTATTAGCAGATTGAAGTATTCTTTGAAACCACGGTATAAAAGTAAACTCTATCAATATATAATGTTTATTTAATCAAAAAAGAATTGAAAATAAATCAAACTGGAATATCTCTATTATAAATTGAACGATCTCTCACAATTCACAAAGAAAACTCTTTAGAATTTAAACATTTTGTTATAAAGTATGAAAGTATCAAAACGCCTTTTCGTTGCTTAGAAGTGATTTATAATTCTTAACAAAGTTTCTTTTGAAATTTGCAAGAAAATTTTTGAACAGTTTTTAGGTTCTTATTCACAAATAGCTGCGCCGCGCGGTTTCACCCGCGTGACTCCCCTCCTGTTGGTTTTAGCGTGATGATTTATAGCCTATAGCCTTCCTTGAAAAATGGGCTATCTAACACTGAAAGAATTTTTCAAATCGGACCAGTAGTTCCCGAGATTAGCGCGTTCAAACAAACAAAGAAACAAACTCTTCAGCTTTATAATATTAGTATAGATAAGTGGAAATTTCATATTGTACTTTGAACGGAAAGCTAACTTTATTTGTATAGGGAACCTTGTGAACCTTGCCCGTGACATCGTTCACTTTTAATTATTATCTTACAGTGACCTCTATTTAAAATAAATGTTGCGTTTTGTTAAGAATTAACAGCAAAAGTTCCGGCAAAAACGATCCGCTCGTTTTGAAGCCGTGAGAATCAGAGAGACATAGACACTGACAATCATAATATTATGTTTTCTGATTTATTAAGACTGTGAGAGGAAATATAAGGAACTTTGAATTTGATATTTAGTTTTATAGTAAATATTTTTCCACCATGAATTCTAAACCTGGGTATGTACCAAAAAAGAGCTGAGCACACGTGTCAGAAGTGAAACTTCTTTGGCAAGTTTCCAAAGATACCAAAATCGTCGCCTACTCTATGACGTAACATTATTGTCATGACACGACCTTGTTATTTTACTCTCAATCCGCTATAGAAGTTTCACTTCAAAAATAACCAACTAAAAGTATCAAATAAAATAATAAAATATATCAATGATACAAATATTTTTCCAGCGTCTTTAATTACGACCCACGAAACTGCTGAATACGCCGTACGCACGGGAATAGAATGTGGGCGCGGATTCCCTGAGCTAGCATCCAAGTTTACGTCTTTATAATTATTAAAATGTATTCATTCTTTAACTCTGCATAGGAGTAATTGTATTCTATGCTCTGCATCGTGCAGACATGGGTGTAAAAGTCTCATTTTAGCTATTAAATGTAGTTTTTAGTACATCTGAGTTTTCTTTTGGGGCCTCCGGCTGTTGGAAATGAAATTCATTCCTAAACCTAAAATTTATTGGAAAAAAAACATGGCTGGTTTTAATCGATACGAAATTGGTTTTACCATTTCATTTTTGTTATTGAATAGTTTGGAAACTCGTATGAAAATATTCGTACAACTTCGGTATTGTGAACTTTTCCAAGCAAATATCTATTTGAAAAGCGATGATTAATTTTCAATTGACCTCGAAAGGAAGCTTAATAACATTCGTATGTGAAGGACAAAGATTTAGAGAAAGTATCCTATAACAAATGCGAAAGTTTTTAAGGATGTGTGTGTGTGTGTTTGTTACTCTTTTACGCAAATACTACTGAACCGATTACAATGAAATTTAGCACATATATAGAGGGTAACTTGGATTAACACATAGGATAGGTTTTAACCCGGATATCGTATGGGAACTGGAACTATGCGAGTTTTTCGAAGCCGCGGGCGGAAATCTATAGTTAAATATAATATTATTTGAATAAAAAAATTACTTACTTAACCTACTACCTACTTAACCTACTTTTCCTTAGATACGCGTAAATGGCTGGACCATTTTTCAGTTTCTAATTAAATTATTGGTAGAAAATAATTAATTTCAAACAAAAACAAAGCAAACTAAGATAAACAAGTTATTTATTACAAAAGAACATTCTCACAAAATTTAACTTCTATAATGCCATCAACTAATAATCTCTATCTTCTTCTCTTATATATAAAAATGAATCGCAAAATGTGTTGGTAAGCGCATAACTCGAGAACGGCTGAACCGATTTCGATAATTCTTTTTTTATTATATTCCTTGAAGTACGAGGGTGGTTTTTATGTAGAGAAAACGTAAATATTGTGTACCACGGGCGAAGCCGGGGCGGACCGCTAGTTTCAACATATAATTATGAGTTACAAATAAAACACCCTATATATAGCTGACCAGCTGTGCTCCGCGGTTTTACCAGCAGTGGTCCGCTCCTGTTGGTCTTAGCGAGATTATATATTATAGCCTATAGCCTTCCTCGATGAATGGGCTATCTACCACCGAAGTAATTTTTCAAATCGTACCAGAAGTTCCCGAGATTAGCGCGTTCAAACAAACAAATTCTTCAGCTTTATAATATTAACAGATTATAGACAACACTGTATTATCATATCAAAGTTCAACTACTCGAGTAATCCGAAGGTAACTTTCCGGTCAATATACTCGATCTTCAGCATCTCAGGCGCTTAGCGTTCTACGCGGTTACTTTGAGCTAAATATACAGGATGTTACAAATTCTGAGAATTATAAGCTTACATTATTATAAGCATTCAATATTACCATGTTCCTCTAACAATTTACACACTTACACTAATAATTTATGATAGGTATTTTATTAAACTAGGTATTTTTGTTTTAGAGAATTTTTAAGCTTTTGAATAGCTTTTATCCCTTTAGTTTCTGTAATCTGTGCTTTTATCTCAGACTTTGAGCGCGGCGACCGAATGTGAATGTAAAAATTCCGTAACGAAAAAACCTAACACCTCCCACTCCAACCGGCACAGCGATGCGATGCTATGCAATAGCTTTACCGCGGCAGTCCTCGAGTGCCACACGTATTTTTTTATGATAACTAAATGGTCTAGCTTCGAGAATGCATTTATTGTAAAGTGATAATAATATGTAAGTATAAAATCAGTTCGCGTGTTCTTAACTAAATGCTATAAACTGGGAATGATATTAATATAATGCACTAGCGGTCCGCCCCGGCTTCGCACGTGGTACCTACATGTTTAAACTATCCTATCTCTCAAGTTGGATCGAACTGCACATGGTGTGCGAGTTTTATTATAATCGGTTAAGTGGTTTAGGAGTCCATTGAGGACAAACATTGTGACACGAGATTTATATATATTAAGATAAAACTGTATAAAGTTTGCTAACGTTTATTAAAATTAAAATTTGTTTAGGTAACTTTGAATATAGGGCTATGTGTGGCAAAATATATTAAAGGCAGACCCTTTGTTTACTTTAAATATAATTAAAGTTATAACTTATAATAAATTTATTATTTTAATTTCCATTATAGGTATATGCGTAAATTGTTTACAAAACAGTATTTTCAACATTCATTAAATTATTAATCAAATTAGATTTCAACCATGAAAAGCATACTATATCGGCATAATTAATAATAACCTACATTAATTATCACTACTAGTATAAAACAATTCGCTTCGCGCTATTCAACTCTATGTAGAGTCAAGCAGCTTAGATTTTTAGAACTCCTACGCAATGAGCGGTTTTTTTAATAGATCGACTCTTACTCTGTAGGCAGGTTTTATTAGACAAAGCGGGTGGAAAGCTAGTTGTCTAAATAACATTAGTCTTAAAATAACCAGCCTTGAAACGTAACGAAAATATCTACGAAGATATCAGCTTACTAGATCTAGGAAATTAGTGCTAATAACGGAAAACCATCACAAAGGAGCTTTACTGTATTTGACAGGACAAGGATAGGAAGCATCTAGTCAAGATTTGATATTTAATAGCATATAGATAGACATTTTGTTACTGTTTATAAATTGTAAAATTATGTTAAGTACATCTTGCAGAAGTTATATTTTTTAAATGTATAAGGCAATAGTAGGTTTGATTATATAAAAATTTTCCATTCTAATCGTATGTACTTACTTATATTTCACCGAAAATTGTAAATTGTAAAAGTTGAAAAGGTACCAGAATTTATAATAAAAATATAATTAATATTATCATTGATCCTATTCACACAAAGACATCACGGTTAAACATCACTCATCAGTGATCAGAATAAATATTAAACATCAAAGGGACGAATACTTAATACTTATGTTATAAGGATACTTAATAAACACGTGACACATATTTAAAATGAATATGAAATTAAAATATTTAATAAAGAGCATCAAATATTAATTAAAAATGCAAAATGTTTCATATCAAATACAAAATTAACTTCTCGTTTGACATTAAAACTATGTAGAACACTAGTAGATACGTATACATATTTACGAATGAGAGGGTTTACCGCGCTTTTAGTCCAAAGAGGTTTATTACCGTTCTAAATATAACATACAAATGTTACTTTTGTTCATTTGGAACCATTGTTTGGAACATTATTGTTGGTTTGGATTTGGTTAAAAGAAACCAAAGAAAACTTTATAGGAATATCAGTTGTTCTCTATTAAACTTTAAAAATTTGTAATAATATAAATCGTTTTACTACAGATACGCTAATACAATTTGATTATAAAAACACAGGGAAAAACAAAATCTTACGCAGTACAAAAACAAATTTCACAATTACCGATAATGAATTTCTTTTAACTTTATCTATATTTTATAAATAAAGTAAAATCACAGTAAATTACTTAGAAATACACAACTAAAAATAAGATCATTGAGCTTATACAAAGGTTTTTAAGACAGCTAATTTTCCACACAATGAATCGTTAAATGAGTTGAGTAAACAACACTCATACAAGACAGACGTTCTCGAAATTTCTAGACAATCTATATTCATCTTTGCAGTAATTCTGATTAAAATATACCTATAGAGCTTTCGTTTAATTTATTTATCAAATATCATTCGGAAAATAACACCGGAGTTATTTATGAGGATTCTAGATTTCAACTGTCAGATAGGAAAATGTTAATTTTACGCGAATATAAATATATAAATACTCTGCGAAATAAATACCACCAGTTAAAACGTTTTCTATTAGAATAACAAATAATAATAATAAATTGATAATTCATCAAGTATATAATATCATGTATTAAAATATAAAATATAATTTTACGCCCAATCAAATATTTCATTCCTAAACAAATTATTGCGAAGTTAAACAAGTAAGTAAATCGGAATCATTACTAGGCATCCTCAAAAAGATTTTACGAACGAACTAATAAGTATTAACACTGCGGGCAACGAAACCAATTTCCTTGTTATCAAATTTATTTAGGAGAGTTCAAAACGGACAATTATTTGAAATCTTTTAATCAACACGAAATTAGGTCGACCTATCACGAACCATGTTTAATCGAATTGCGAGTTTTGAATAAAGAATTTTTTTTCTTTTGTAGAAATATGTATAATGTATCTATAGTCTATATACATATAACCTTCAGTTTTTACTCTATATATTTTAAATATCAATTGCATTAATGCCTGTGAAAAGTAAAAAGGAATCAATACAGGGTTCGTTATGATTTTTTCTTCGAAGTCTATTATTGAGAAGGGAATTAACCTAGTTTGTAAGGAGATGATAACTGGAGGAAGGTTAACAATACTCAATAATAACGAGGAAGCTGGTTTATTTGCGTTTCAATGTAAACTGTACAATCTAAGTGTACAATTTTATAATTGTTTTGTTTATTGCAAATTTAGATTTTTTGTAATTTAGTAAAAGAATTGAGTAGAATTTTTCAGTCGTGAATGATGTAGGTACCTATATTTTTATAGAACTTTATCAGTAAATGTCCATACAATTATTTGGATGATGAAGAGCTTCGAATAATAATAATTAATGGAGATTACTAATGATCTAAATTTTAATTTATTTGTTTGTTCAAATATTTTGGAAGAAATTTTTATGTAAAACTTTAGCAATTACGTAGATATTTGCGCTGTGCTATCTCATTACGGCATCAAATTATATAGGCTATTTATATATATCTTTTTATAAATTTCATATGTGTATTCTTAAAGTCATTCCATACAAAATAAATAATTTATTTTTCGCAGGAAATAATATTCCTACACACATAGACGATATTATTGGAAAATTACTAACACGTGTATAAACAATAAACGCATCCTGATTCTCGAAAAAGGAAGTAACAATTTCAAGGGCTTTAGTTCTATTTTGATCATAATCCAGCATTATTGCCCACGAGGGACAACAAAATCACTCAAAATCACTTCCAGAAGTAATGGAAGCTAAAAGTAATAGCGTTTATTTGGCGAAGCATTTAATTATGCCAATGTAGGTCGGTTTTGTTTGGCCGTACAATTAAGGTTGCTTTAGCTTGGAAACCTGTTGATTTAGTGAAGATGCCTGGACTTATACATATAATGGGTAGTAAGAATTGCCTGGAAGAGATCACTCTTTAGTGATAAGGCCGCCCTCTGTGCTAGTTTAGCTATAAGTTTTAGTTTTAAGTAATCTGTATAACTAGCATAGTAAAGTGTAATAAATAAAATAAAAAAAATAAGAATAGTAGGTAATGTGTTAATAGCATATTTTGAAGAGTATTTTGATGGGTTATATATAAAAAAATAGAAAGTCTGATAAATGATAGATTCAACAGTTAAATACATTTTATTATCATATAAATATATTTTCTGTTCTTAAAATTTACAATGGAATAAGTAGGTACAATTAACATCTTTACATAGACTTACAATCATTATTTAAACGAATTAACACAAACTTATTGACTATAGCTACATTGTATGTCTTTTTAATCGTTCCTTCAACTTCCACAAATATATGAGCATTTCCAGCAACTCCTTAGGCTTTTTATTAAGCTATTGCATAGCTTCTATCGCGGGCCTTGAGCGCGGGGACCGAATCCAGAAATTTAGTAACGAAAAACCTCACGCTCCCCACTCCGACGGGCGCGGAGGTGTGGCTTGAAGGCATAGCATGCAATAGCTTTACCGCGGCAGTCCCCGAGTGCCACACGTCTTTTTTTCCTTACCACGAGTCACGACAAATGAATGAAAATCGTTTACAATTGTCGTCAACAAAGCAATTTTGTTATAACTCGTTTGTTCTTTCTTTGTATCTGAGTTTACATGATTGCTATCTTAAGATACATAATATAGAATTAAGGTTACTTCCGTCCTTTTGTAACTCTTTTATGTCTTTGTTGTTTAAGTGGACAATTTTCAGTTAATAGGGAAACAATTGAAAATAATGTTTGAAAACATTTTATCGCGTAGAATCAAAATCAAGACGTTTTAAGTAACGCAATAAAATACCTCATTCGGTAAGGAGTCGGTTACATATTTGTATGTTTATAATATGTAACCGACTCCGACTCCGACCGTTGAAATAAATAAAGGCGTATTCAAAAAACAATAAAATAGAAAAAAATAAATTCCTTGTGAAGCCTATGACACAGATTAAACATGTAATGAATCACGTTTACAATCCGACGTTTAATCAATAAAATACGCTTTTTTAAGTAATGTATGGAAACATAAAGCTCCTAAAATAATAGAAGCTCCTTTTCTAGGGTTCCGTACCTACCCAAAGGGTAAAATGGGAACCTTCTTAGTTCTTACTAAGCCTCCGCTGTCTGTCTGCGTGTCTGTCTCCAGGCTGTGTAACTTATAAACCGTGATAGCGAGATAACAGAAACTTTCACAAAATGATGCATTTCCATTGCCGCTATACACACACACAAACAACTACAATAAACTACAAATACTAATTATTTTTCGTACTTTTTTGCCTTTGCGCGCGAGTCCGACTCGCACCTGACCGGTTTTTTTTTTGTCCGGTCCAATCTCTGAAAATGCTGGATCAATTTTAACCTGACTTTTACTAGCAGATAACAGACAGTATAGTCAGTATAGGCTATTTAATAAACACAGTATTGATTAAAATATTTTTACTAATATCAATTAGGATTCACTAATTTTTAAACGACCTCAAAAAAAGGTGTTCAATTTGGCTGGTATATTTTGTTTATATCGCCGAGGTTATTATAATAATCAATTTCATAAATTTATAATAATAAAATATTTCATTAAAAAACAAGCTGTTTCCCGCAGCTTTGCTTGCGTGGTAACGATACATTTTAATCCTCATATATGCCAAATTTCAGCCCGATCCGTTCAGTGGTTTGGGTTGTGCGTTGATTAATCTCTATTTCAGTCAGTCAGTCAATCACCTTTGAGTTTTATATATTTAAAGATTTATTCATAAGAGAACTCAGACACGACACTCAGACAATATTGAAGATGTACGTTATAAATACTTGTATACACAATTATTACAAGTATGGTTTTGTCTTCAGAAGTATTAAGGTACATAATCCTTTTGATGGTTCTTTCATTGTTTTGTCTTTGTTATTTTCTCTTATTATTCATCTTAATACTTTTAATAAGATTATAAATGCGAAAGTCCGTCTGTCTGTCTCTTATTCACGATTCAACCACTCAACCACTGAACTGGATGGAATTTTTGTAGAAAGATAGCTTGAGACGTGAGAAAGGACATGTTTTATCCCGGAAATCCCACAGGAACGGTAACCATGCGGTTTTTTCTTTGACAAGGCAAAACCGCGGGCGGAGGCTAGTGTTCAATATAATTTTGAAATGGTTTCGCTATAGTGATAATTTATGCTCGATAATTAATTAATTCGAATATTTATGAATATAATTTCATGCTACATTATAAATTTCAATTATCGCAACATGATCGCAACCAAAAATTACTTGTATTTATTTTCGTTCTTGTATTTTAATTATCACTTGTATGTCGTTTCGAAAGGAAATACAGGTTATACGTGGGTTATACACAATATTGTATTTTAAAACAGTCATGGCGCTTTCACGCACACGTATAAAATACATACAATATGTTGCAGTGTGGCAAATAAAATACTTTTCTTGTAATATTATATAAGATTACTTTTGTAGGTCAAAATCACTTCGATGTTCAACAGAATAGAGACAACATAATGTGCTGATGATGATGACGATGATGATGATGATGATTCGATGACCTCGGCTTACAGATGTTCGCACTCAAAACTTTTATTATCATAAAAGTGCATCTTAATCTTTTTGTATAGTCATAATATGTATACTATTATGTGTAATTCAATATCATAAAATACGATAGTAGTCCGATTTGGCCGTGTCAATTTAGCGACATCCAATGGCCCATGAACGAATCCTGAACCCAATAAAACGAATTGTAGGCATACCATCTGTCTTCGTATCCTTTTTTTCTCCTAAGTACATGTAAGTATTAAATCCTATTTCTGTGTAAATGACGAAGAAAATATTGTAAATCGAACGATTATAACACATTGTGATTGTAAATAAAACAAATAATTTTGTTACTTTAGTTTATTTAATAAAAAAAGCGGAAGAAACTGGACCCAGGTATGTATGTATTAAAAAGGATGATTGATTGTTATCATTTAATTCAAGCTCTTACGTCCAAAGAATGTTTTCAAAGCTACATTTTCACCGACAGTCATTTTTTATCGATAACTAGCTTAACGCCCGCGGCTTCGCCCGCTTTGTCTAAAACCTAATAAATAATATACTAAAACCTTCCTCTTGAATCACTCTATCTATTAAAAAAAACGCATCAAAATCCGTTGCGAAGTTTTAAAGATTTAAGCATACAAAGGGACATAGGGAAATAGGGACAGAGAAAGCGACTTTGTTTTATACTATGTAGTGAAGTGATAGTGAAGCCGAGAAGAAGATCAATAAAAATATTTTAGGTATCGAAAAGCCAAATTGTTCCAAAGTTTAACTGACGACGAATACACCTTAGAATGAACAAAACTCCGTAGCCAAAGGCTCATATATTCAGTAAAGCAGAAATCTGTTTAATACGGAACAATGGAAACAAAGAAATTCCCAGGATCAAAAACTTTCTCTTTGCTTTTTCGTCTATAACTTTATGGTTCACCTTCTCCTTTGTTGTGTATTATAGAAAAAAATTTTAAATACTTATCAGAATAATTTTAAAATAGAATATGAATTTTTGCTTTATAATCTCTTTAGCTAAAACTTTTTAAAACTTGATTAGCATTTATAAATTTATTAAAGCTTTTATCTTTGTATCTGGATGGAACTAAATAAATGATAAATTGAATCACAATTCAAAACTTAAAAACTGCCTATCCAATACTTATATATAACTTTATAATTATAGTAAGCTAGCTTCTAGGAATTAAATTCATATTATTTTTTTATCCTAAACTCATATACAATTTTATGATATTTCTTCATATGATTATTATCAATCACTCTGTCTAACTATACAGACAAACTGACAAACTGTAGCTGAATTCCCAGATACACACTTGATTCCAAACCTTTTTTTACTTCAGGCAACAATGTAGTTACAGTTAAAAAGATAGATAAGATAAATCATTATTAGTAAAAAGGTACGTTATTAGCGCTAGTAGTTCCAGACATTATCGCGTTCAAACAAACAGACTCTGACCCTTTTAATACTTTTCAATAAAACGTTCTGTATTAAATACTAGCGGTCCGCCCCGGCTTCGCCCCTGGTATATATTTACGTTTTCTCTACATAAAAACCATCATCGTACTTCAAGGAATATAATAAAAAAAGAATTATCGAAATCGGTTCAGCCGTTCTCGAGTTATGCGCTTACCAACACATTTTGCGATTCATTTTTATATATAAGAAGATAAACGGCGTTCTTGGAAATTTTGAAAACATATAATGTAACTCAATTCATCCCAACAGTACAATTTTATACAAATAAATGTTCAAAGAACAATCGCCCTAGGGAATACCATAGATAATATAATACTACTACTAGCTTTCCGCCTGCGGCTTCGCCCGCTTTGTCTAAAACCTAATAAATTATACATATTATACTAAAACATTCCTCTTGAATCACTCTGTGTATTAAAATAAACCGCATCAAAATCCGTTGCATAGTTTTAAAGCTTTAAGCATACATAGGGACATAGGGACAAAGAAAGCGACTATGTTTTATACTATGTAGTGATGTGTACAATACAGACATGAAGTGTGGTAGAAATAAAGCCAAAGACAAGTGTAATCCAGCTATTGGGTAAAGCTATCCTTTGATGTGTGCAAGATATACGTCAGACAACACGATACTATGTCAGACTGTGAACAAACATGAGATATTTCCTCTTTCCACATCTTCACAAATCACTTGATTTGTGCTTTTCCACCAATAATGTGCGAGGATGTGTAGCGAGGAAGCTGTTTATAAGTAACCAATCATATCCTTCATTTAGTTTTAAGTCTGAAGCGTGCGTTTGAAGCGATAGATATTATTTACAAAAAAATTATTCGCTACACATCTTCGCACATTATTGGTGAAAAAGCACCCTAATGATAAAGCATCGCCTGGTGACATTTTTCTAACTAGTAATAACTAGTAGATTACTCACAAACATTGATAATGTTTTAAATATTATTCATGCCCAGTTTCACAACTTGTGGATTATGTTCTGTTTAGCTAAACTGTCAGTTAAAAATATAACAAACTAGCTGAGTCCTGCGGTTTTACCCGCAGTGCTCCACTCCTGTTGGTCTTAGTGTGATAATATATAGTCTATAGCTCTCCTAGATAAATGGGCTATCTAACACCGAAAGAATTTTTCAATTCGGATCAGTAGTTCCTGTGTTTAGCGCGTTCAAACAATCAAACAAACTCTTCAGCTTTATAATATTAGCATAGCAGCTGATATATGAAAATTTAAGTTTAGTTCCTGTTCTCGTGGGATAAAACCTATCCTATGTCCTTTTCAGGTCTCAAGCTATCTCTTCATCAAAATCGGTTCAGCAGCGCAATGATTGAGACTTGAAGAAGAAACAGACATACAGACAGTTACTTTCGCATTTATAATATTAGTAGGTATGGATTACGATACGATTATATTATAAGCCAAAATTCGTGACAAGAAATATCTTTTTCATATTTCATAGATGGAACCTAATATATTTCATATATTGTATATTGTAACAATAATGTACGTCATAATTCGTGGAAATCCCTCTTCGGATATAAAAGCATGAAATAACGACATACATTAATTAATATTTATATAGAAATTGGCTATTGCTACATAGTATAAAACGAAATCACTGTGTCTGTCTATCCCTATGTATGCTTTAAATCTTTATTCTTATATATAAAAATGAATCGCAAAATGTGTTGGTAAGCGCATAAC